>ML121540.1:816080-964102 GCA_003788615.2 Terfezia boudieri ATCC MYA-4762
TGCCTGTACATCGGAGAGATTGGCTTTCCAACTCTCCGCTTCAGAAAACAGAGCACGGACAAAAAAAAAGTATCTGTCGTTAGTAGTGGTAGTACGAGAACTTCCTTAGAACATCCTATAGTGCCGTCTAACAGATAGTTTAGTGCCCATGATCTTACAGGATCCTCTTTATCAATAGAGTCATTTACACCTTATCTATTAACCTTGTTGTTATCCCTTCGTCGGTCGACTATTCATAAGGTGTAACGTATGATACTAAGGGTATTAGGATTCCGATTTAGATTTGTCACGATAGGCGCTGGCTCCAGAGGCATCGGCCTCGTCTTCCTCCATATCGTACGTACTATTAGGAAAGCGTATGTTGTAATCTAGGTCTTTGTACATACATCCCGGGTCACCGTCATCTGTCGATGAAAACACATACCGTGTGTAGGTGCATCTCTTCGTGATCACTTAGGCGACGTCACCGTACCGTTCTTTTTCAATTTGGACGAGTATGTAAGTAATGTGTGCTCGTTGAAGAGATGTCCACGGCCATGACCGTCGTATAGCATATGAGGAGGAGCATTTATCATCACTTAGATTCAACCTTCTTACCCGACCTTGATCTCTTAATTAGAACGTTTCGGTCTTCAATCTATTCTATTCATTACACCTCTACCCCTTGACAAATGGGACTTAAGAACGGCTATAATGTCGACATTAAACTTTGGGATCGTCAAGAATGGAAATTGAAGTCAGGGTGATATCACGTCAGAACCTAACAAGCGGGCGACGAGTGTGAAAATTCCACTAAATGCAGACATTTCCGGTTATGAAAGCGTGGTCCGGGTACACCTCCGTTACCCCCTCGTACCGTCCTAACAACCATCATAAGAAAATCATTTCAGATCTTTCTAAGACTCGAACCCCGGCACAGGCTCGCACTCTGCAACAGGTCTTACCATTCGACGATGTTGGTGGTTACGGAAGGAGTTGTCGAGAGTTCCATATCAGTTAACCATTGCCACGTGACTACGACCAGTTTACCAAGGTAGCAGCAAAGTTTCCAGCTTTCACATCTCTAGTAGCAATTTTTATGATAGAACGTATAGGTCATATTCCTGTAACCAGACTAATATTCCTGGATGTTCGTCCGATAATCTCCCAGGAGCTCTATTTAACATGATGCTAGGCCCGCTAGCGTATCCTAGACCACAATATGTGGTACTATCATTTTAGACGTTGAAGCATTTATACTTTGAAGTCTAAGATCTAGATTGATGACTTCCCTTACAACCAGTTCTGGAAACTCCCACATGTTTTCTTTAAAATAAAAAAACTGCTTACGTGCACCCCCAACAGGGAGGGAGGTATGACGAGCCACTCGGGAGTCCAGAGTGGATTGAAGGGTACAGCAAGTTTATCTGCTGCCTCGCGATCTATGTATACAATCTGGATTTGTAAAAATGAAGGAAGAAAAACAAAACCCCTATATGACTCTCTATTCAAGAAAAAATAAAGCGTGGTATCTTTCTTAAACTTACGTACGCTCACCAATCTATGTACCTAACACCCGCACAGTAACCGAAGGGGGCCTGCGAGCGGCCTCCAAGGCCGTCCAAAAAGATGCCAGAACCCCAAGCGGGGTTCGGAGAGAGGAGGTGTGAGTGGGGTCGACAGGCTTCGTCGGCCTATACATGGATGCGGACAGACGAGGGCCCCAAATTGGGAAATGCACCACATGTCACATGTCACTTGCGGTTCAGCAAGTCTTCTGGGGGGAAGGAGCAACTGTGAAGAATTGGATAGAATGGACTGGAGAAAGGAGGGAGAGGAGAGTTTTGAGGCCACGGAGGCCTTTTTTGATTACTTGTATCACGGGCTCACCTAAGTTACCCGTTTTGGTCTCTTTAGTCCTTCTCCTGAGGAGTCTGCAGGTATCTTATTCACGAGTTCCTTTACTTTCTTCACGAGTTTCTTCACCATATTCATCCTTCCATTAATTCAGTATTCTCCTGAGTTCATCAGTTGTTTACATAGTCTTTACTTTCCGCCAGTTCACTTGTTGCATGGGCGAGGCTCGGGGAGTTCGTTAATGACAGCATGGGGTCTCGCTAGTCTGGTTAGGGTCTCGCTCCCTTTTTCAGTTTGTATTTAGTGACTTGGCAGACTAACATACCTCCCGTAATGGGACGCATAGGAGTATTTGAGTATTAGGGAAAAAAAAAAAAGTGTCTAACAACCGTGTAGGATTTACAATACCCCGGCAAAAGTATTCGCGAGGCTCGCCATATACCCTCGCAGGGGGGGTCGCGAATACTTTCGCCGGGGTACTGTAAGTAAATATGTATATCTATTCGTCCAGACAGTTCGGTAGGCTCATATGGGTAAAGGAACGCTTGTCAGTTGGAAACAGCCGGTTTCAGGGGTAAACTTCTAGGCAGTATCTTCACCTGAACTTCATAAGTCTCATGTCCTTTCTGATACGGGACCATACGAGTAAGATGATCTCTCCTGATTCTTTTGAGTATAATAGAGATATATAGGATGGAAAGCTCATATCCATGTGCACTCAATGTATCAGTGCCAAATAGTTATAGATATAGTCAATACAAACTCGTATACACGCATAAATCAACAGAGTAATATAAAAGAAACAGAAACACATATTCATGACAGTAGGCCAGCTAACTTCTCGACAATAGCTGCAAAGATTTGAACAAGTGTACCATGGTAAGTCAGCTTAAGTTAACAGTACAAAAGACTGTACAGTTCTAGCCCAAAAATCATAGAGTGGAGAGTGTAACCGCTAGGACAAAACATGATCACTGGGTGCCAGGTTTGCCTAGACACCGATGGTATATTGTACGCTCATAATGGCCAGACAGCCATTTCCGCCGCATACCAGCCTGAATACATGTAGAGGTGAGTAAGGGGACATAATATACCTTCAGGACTTCAAGAGTGTAAGGACAGCTCACATAGACATCCAGAATGGTGAGAAAAAGCTTACGGGCTATCTATTACATACAAGCGTGCTAGTGGCTAGTTCACCATGAGATTTAGGCGAGTATCATACCATAAAAAACGGAGTCGGTGGCGAGGATTGAGGGTAACGCTACAGTAACTTCTGGCTTTGCAAAATAAATTATTCTCCAGCTCCAGCCTATTTTTCCGGTTTAGAGTCATCACTATGTATATTAGAATGAGTATATGATATGCTGCCAGTGCCAGCACTTGAAGAGAAGTTGCTTGTAGGTAATGTATTAGTAGGTTTAATTTTTCCTTGCATGTCGCCGTAATCTGCTGACACTAAACCTTCCTAGGAGCGACGGTTGAATTGATAATTAAGACAACAATAGGAAGTCAGAGACTAATTCTAAACAGTGTCATCTACATCCCAAGTATGATATTCCTTTCGTATGCAACCTTGGATCCAGCAATATGTATGTAGGGTCTAGTGGCAGATTTCGATATACCCAAGTAGAAAGCGCTAGTTTGATAGAAATTCCACGGTGAGATTCTGCCGCATTCCTCCAAGAGCATCTGCCTGCCTGTCTGTCTATGGCGATGGAAAAAAAAGAAAAAGGAGCACGGGACAAAAGACAAAAGACTTCACCTCTCAACCTTTCGGTAAGAGAGGCTACATGTCCGTGTCCTAACAACCATCATAAGAAAATCATTTCAGATCTTTCTAACTAAGACTCGAACCCCGGCACAGGCTCGCACTCTGCAACAGGTCTTACCATTCGACCATGTTGGTGGTTACAGAATGGAGTGGTCGGGAGTTGCTTATCAGTTTTCGAGTAACAATTGCCACGTGACTATGACCAGTTTAACCTCAAACCAAGGTATGTAGCAGCAAAATTTCCAGCCTTCACTATCTCTAGGAGCAATTTTCAGACATAGAAGCATTTATACTTTGGAGTGTAAGATAAGTTTGCATCCAATGAGTTTTCCATATTTTTTTTTATTTAAAAAACTCAGTACACTCATGTGCACCCCCATCAGGGAGAGGGAGGTATGACAAGCTACTACTCGGGTGCAGAAGGATAAAGCTAGTTAATATGCTGCCTCGCGATCTGTATGCAATCTGGATCTGTAAAAATAGAGAAAGTAAAATGAAACCCCTATATGACTCTCTATGTAAGGAACCCCCCCAAAAAAAGCGTGGTATCTTTCTTCAAAAATACGCTTACGCTTATCAATCTATGCACGTGTAGGATACTCTATTCGTCCGGACAATGTAGGCTCATATGGGTAAAGGAACGCTTGTGAGTTGGAAACGACGAATTCAGGGTAAACTTCTTGGCAGTATCTTCACCTGAACTTCAGAAGTTCTCATATGGGACCATACTAGTAAGATGATCTCTCCTGATTCCTTTGAGTATAATAGAGATACATAGGATGGAAGGCCTATATCTATGTGCACTCAATGTATCAGTGCTAAATATTTATAGAAGTAGTCATACAAACTCGTATACAACAGAAATAATATACAAGAAACAGGAACATATATTCATGATGGTAGGCCAGCTAACTTCTCGACTAAAGCTGCAGAGATTTGAACAAGTATACCATGGTAAGTCAGCTTAAGTTAAAAGTACAAAAGACTATATTAGGATGTATGTAGGGACTAGTGGCAATAGACAAGTATTTCGATAAACTCAAGTAGAAAGCATTGCCCTCAGCTAGTTTGATAGACATTCCACCGTGAGATCCTGCCGCATTCCTCCAAGAGCATGATGATGATAATTATTGCTACTGCCTGCCTGCCTGTCTGGCGATGGAGAAAAAAGAAAAAGGAGCACGGGACAAAAGACTTCACCTCTCAACCTTTCGGTAAGAGAGGCTACATGTCCGTGTCCTAACAACCATCATAAGAAAATCATTTCAGATCTGTCTAAGACTCGAACCCCGGCACAGGCTCGCACTCTGCAACAGGTCTTACCATTCGACCATGTTGGTGGTTACGGAAGGGAGTCGTCGGGAGTTGCTTATCAGTTGTTTCGGGTAACCATTGCGACGTGACTACGACCAGTTTAAGGTAGCAGCAAAGTTTCCAGCTTTCACATCTCTAGGAGCAAATTTTGGAAGTAGAAGCAATTATACTTTGAAGTCTAAAATAAGTTTGCATCCAAAAATTACTTTAGATTTTTGACTTCCCTTACAACCAGTTTTGGAAACTCCCACCATTTATTTTTTAACTTTTAAAAAATCAGTTCATTTATGTGCACCCCCATCAGGGAGAGAGAGGTATGACGAGCCCCTTAGGAATACAGAGTGGATTGAAGGGTAAAGCAAGTTAATCTGCTGCCTCGCAATCTATGTATACAATCAAAAATAGAGAAAGTAAAACAAAACCCTCTAAGTAAGAAAGTATAAAGCGTGGTATCTTTCTTAAACAAATGCTTACGCTTACCAATCTACGTATCTAACAACCATGTCGGATACTACAGTAAATATGTATATCTATTTGGTCCAGACCGTTCGGTAGGCTCATCTGGGTACAGGAACCTTGTGAGGTGATTTCAGGGTAAACTTCTCGGCAGTATCTTCATAAGTCTCATGTCCTTTCTCATATGGGACCATACTAGTAAGATGATCTCTTCCGATTCCTTCAAGTATAATAGAGATAAATAGGACGGAAGGCCCATATCCATGTACACTCAATGTATCAGTGTCAAATATTTGTCATACAAACTCGCATGCACGCATAAATCAACATAAATAATATGAAAGAAACAGAAACACATATTCATGATGTTAGGCCAGCTAACTGCTCGACTAAAGCCGCAGAGATTTGAACAAGTATACCATGGTAAGTCAGCTTAAGTTAAAAGTTTAAAAGACTGTACAGTCCTAGCCCAAAAGTCATGGCAAGATAGCTCACTAGCCTGAATACATATAGAGGTGAGTAAGGGGACATAATATACCTTCACGACTTCAGGAGTGTAATGACGGCTCACATAGACATCCAGAATGATGAAAAAATATTCACAGGCTGTTATATATAAGGTCTAGGTATACAGTATACAGGCTGCATCCTTCGCCATCTATCCTTGGGTGGCTAGATCACCATGAGTTTTGACGAGGATTGAGGGTAACAGGATATCCTCTCCACAATTTTACCTATCTAACTTCTGGCTTTGCAAAATTAATTATTCTCCAGCTCCAGCCTATTCTCCCGGCTTAGAGTCACTGCTAAATTGGGATGAGTATATGATATGCTGCCAGTGAAGTTGCTCGTAGGTAATGTATTAGTAGGTTTTATATTCCTTGCATGTCACTGCAGTGCGGACATTAAAACTTCCTAGGAGAGATTTCATATCTCATTAATTATGGAATACGATTGAATTTATTCTATACACGATGTATATTATGATTCCCATAAGGCTAAAACTAATTCTAAACAGTGCCATCTATGTCCCAGGCCTTTGTAGCCAAAGCTGAAGAGCTATACAGTATGATATTCTTTTCGTATGCAACCTTGGATCGTATGTAGGGACTAGTGGCAATAGACAAGTATTTCGATAAACTCAAGTGGAAAGCATTGCCCTCAGCTAGTTTGATAGAAATTCCACAGTGAGATCCTGCCACATTCCTCCAAGAGCATGATGGTAAAATTATTGCTACTGCCTGCCTGCCTGTCTATGGCAATAGGAAAAAATAAAAATAAAAAAAACCCACGAGACAAAAGACTTCACCTCTCAACCTTTCGGTAAGAGAGGCTACATGTCCGTGTCCTAACAACCATCATAAGAAAATCATTTCAGATCTTTCTAAGACTCGAACCCCGGCACAGGCTCGCACTCTGCAACAGGTCTTACCATTCGACCATGTTGGTGGTTACGGAAGGGAGTGCTCGGGGACCCTTATCAGTTACCCGAGTTGAAGTTTATTCAGCTACAAGCTAGCAGATAAATTGATCTTCAAAAACACGAAGCCAAAATACGGCCCTCCTCCCCGCTGAGCATTGGTAGAGATAAAGTAAAGTAAGAGTACTTTTTGAATTTTACGAAACAAACCCCCTCCCCCAAAAAATATGAGAAAGGACATGACATGAATTTCAGGTTGAAGATCTCGCCCAGCTACAGTGGCGGTTTACCCTGAAACCGCTGTTTCTAACTCTTTCACTCAGAAGTGTTCCTTTACCAATATGAATCTACCGAACTGTCTTGACGCATATATATATATACATACTTACCGTAAAATCCTACACACTACGCTTAATTTTTTTTTTCTCTGAGTCATATAAAGGGTTTCGCTTTTTTATTTTTATTTTATTTGCATATCCAAAGTGTGTATAGTACATAGATTGCGCAGGCAGCAGGTTAACTTGCCTTGTTAACCCTTCAACCCACTCCCGGCTTTCGGGTGGCTCGTTACACTTCTCCTGATGGAGGTTTTTTTTTTTCCTTAAAAATACTCACTACTCATATTCGGTCCCAATGGGATGAGCCACCCAGAAACCCGGGTGGATTCAGAGCACACCCCTATCCTCCACTACCAGGGATGGAAGTGCATACGAGTGATGGGGGTGCACACGAGTACTGAAGGTTTTTTTTTATAAAAGAAAAGAATATAGGGATATCCAAAATTGGTTGCAAGGGAAGTCAGTCAACAATTGAAAATTATCGTGGAAGAAAACTTACCATACTAGTAAGATGCTCTCTTCCGATTCCTTCAAGTATAATAGAGATACATAGTATGGAATGCCAATACCCACGTGCACTCAATGTATCAGTCCCAAATATTTATAGATGTAGTCATACAAATTCGCATGCACGCATAAATCAACAGAAATTATATAAAAGAAACAGAAACACACATCGATGATGATAGGTCAGCTAGCAGCTCGGCAAAAAGCCGCAGAGCTTTGAACAAATACACCCCTCCAACCATGGTATATCTGGCCCCCTCCACCCTTTACTGCTGTTTCTTCTGCGCCGCCGGCCCCATCTCCTTCTCAAACGCACCATACGAAACCTTCAAACTCGTCAACGCATTCAACCCCACATAAACAATACTAATCAAAAAGAATGCCGCCAGATACCCCATCCAGATCCCGGGAGTGAAGAACGCATACTTCTTAAACAACGACCCCGTCACCGGGATTGTCGTATTTACATCCCCATGTTTCAGTTTCTTGTCTAGAATGACGAATCGCCGGCGGAGCTCGTCCTGCGTTTGAGGGGCTTGGAGTTTTGAGGAGGGGTGGTTGGGGACGGTGATGCGTGGGGTGGAGGTGTAGATTAGGGTGTAGCGGGTGCTGGGGAAGGATTCGAGGAGGGAGAAGAGGAAGGCGTCTGTGGTTGTAGTTGGGGAATGTAAGTGAGTGTAGAAAGTTTACCGGGAACGAGAATGGTGGGGGTGGGACACAATACCAGTATCAGCCAGCTCCTTCGCCCGCACCTCCTTATCCGACTCATCCAAGGGCTCGAAATTAACCATCATCACTTTTGGCTTCATATCTCCAAACCTCTCAAACGTTCCCGCTACAACTCTCCCCAAAAAAAACATATTAGCATCACTCAAAAGCAAATACCCACAGGGAATCTGCAATAAGATAAAAACATACTACTAGCATCCACCCTCACCACCTCCCCTCCACACTTCTCCCTCACCCACTCCCCCAACACCTCCGCTACCCCATTTACTTCCCCAAGCCCGTCTACCTCCCTCTCCCCCCTTGTAAATGGCACAACTAGCGACCTCCCATTCCCAGACAACGCGCGCTTCAAATGCGGCATCCCTGGCCATCCCCCCACCTCCTCCACAGCCATCGCGCCCGCATGTCCATTCCTAAAATCACTCACATGTACCCCTGGCTGCGTGGCAATCACGTATCCGTCCGAACTACACTGCGAAAGAACATCTTTTGCGACTCGGACAAACTCTGCGGTGGTGAGTGTGCTGGTACTCGTGGTAGGAATAATCGTCTTTGGGATCCTACAACCTAGGAAATCAGCTTTCTCCCATTCTCCAAACCAAGAGCTTCGAGGTGACAACAATACGCACTCCGAACTCGTCACCAAAAAAAAAGGAGAGGTATTGGAGAACGCCGAAACACCCTGCAAGCTACTCAGCAGCGCAGCCGCCATGGCGAGGTATGTAGTTGATGAAGCTCTCATGATTTGGGATATCCGGGTCGTGAAAGCTCTGAAATGTGTGTTGATGGAGTTCTGTCGTGTTTTTGCTTTGGTTGAGTTCGCCGGGATGATCTCCGCCAAGGGATGTGAGCTCAACGTCATCAACGATCAGGGCTGAGGGTAATATGCGGAAACAATGAGGAGGCACGATGAATTTAAATTATGATCTTACAAGTCTACCATGAAGCGAACTGAAGGAGCAAATATCGTACAGAGAATAGAAAGAACAAAAGGACCAAAAGACGCCATGCACCACCTCTTCCCCCAACGCTAAAATATAACCAATCCCTGTACCTTCAGAGTGTTCCCATCTCAGAAGTATTCCAAAATACCTCTAAGTCAAAAGCATAACAAACCCCCCATCAGACCTTCCTGATATCCGGTTCAAGAAACCATGATACGTATGTAATGATAGAAAAAGTGTGCAAGGATGCCCAAACCAAAAAGACTGGATGGTTGTAATGCGACCCTCTATAGCTTCGGTCTCGTTTGGTTTATCCCTTCTAACCGGAACTTGACATCCTTCAACACCTTGCTAGTTGGCTTCCAGTCATCAAATTGTTGTAGTAGGTTGTTCTTCTCTTGTTCCAATTTTGTTCTCACTAAATGTTCCTCCAGCAGCCCCCTCATCGCCCATGGTAGAAAGAATGGGTTATTATTGGTCGTGGGCAGCTCAAAAGAATCAACCCGGAGGGGGACACCAGGAGAATCGGTGGTCTCTAGGGCATGACGAACGGTGAGGCTGTAAAAATGACATTAGCTACTGGTGCAAAACTTCAATGGGAGGCCTCGCACTCATAAACCCTGTCATCATCATAAATCCGAGAATGCCCCTCCCCTCCATACAAGCTTCCTGCCAGTGGTGTACTCAGCTGCCGGATCAACCCATGATCACTGATACCCAGGTTTCTCAGTTTCATAGCAAAACCAACCAAATGGCTCAAGAAATTTGGCGCATGGACTCTGCCGTCAACAAAAACAGCCCTATATATGTATGGATGGTGAATATTTGTGAATGTAGAACTCTCAAGAGGTACTAGCTGATCGTCAATACTGCCAACAAAAACAATCCGGACATCGTGAGCCAGGACCACACGAAGAGCCTGGATGTACTTCTTTGACACTGCACTCTCGGGCCTCTGAAACTCGAATAATTCTTTAGCAGAACCGGTCAGAATGCTCGTTGGCAGGTGGTAGAATGGGCCCAGGTTGATACCAGCCATGGCAGCTGCAGTTGGATTAGCACTGCATAGTACCAACATCTCTCGGAACTTACCAACTCCAACCCTTGCGCTATCCACCCATCCTTGTTCTATCATCCGTGCAAGCAGCTGCAGCCCTACCACCACACCTTGGGAATGTGCACCAATCATAACGAAATCCGCGTTCTTAACGTGATCCATCCATTTTTCTAGAAGCTTCCACAGCATTTCCACTCGGTCCGCCACTTTTCCCTCCCCTTCCAGTGCAACTGTCTCCACCTCTATCTCTATACCATTCTGCTCTGCCCAACGCTTAATAGCAGCTGCAGCAGATTGTGCAAATCTGACAGAGGTTCCGGTAGGCTCTCCAAGAACTGTACGCACGAACCGCATTGGGAAAAAACCATGTACACCAATTGCTACAGCTTTCTTCACCCGTCGCGGCCCGTGTGCCCGGAACAAGTGTGCCTTGGGTGTCTGCGCAGGCTTCTTGAATAGTCGTGTGAGTTTACAAAATAACGGAGGTGACTCCACCAGGTTGTAACACGAGTCAAAGTCCGGGAACACATGATTTGGAGGGCAGATGCGTTGAAGTTTTGCCTGGCTGGGTGTTGGAATAGGGGGAGGCACTTTCATTTGGACTGGCGCTGCGGTACCATTCTTGTCCTTGGTGGCATTGTCTTCTTTTGGGACAACAACTGGTATAGCCGTAGGCACTCCGGGTTTTTGTGACTGATTAACCTGACCTTTGGAGGAGCCTGTTAAAAGTGGTGTATTCTCGCTGACTTCCTGAGGTGGTGCTTGAGCGGGAACCTCCACGGCGGCATTATTGGTAGGCCCAGCACCGCTAACGGGATTTGATGGCACCCCAGAGCGATACCAGAAGCTCCACCCAGATGAACCTGCTGCTGGAGCCTTTGTAGCAGCCTTAACATCATTGGTCGCAGCAATTTCTTCTGCTTTCAGTATGGTATCAGGTGGGTTTGCGGTAACAAAGGATTGCTCCTCCACTGTTGGGGCAACTTCACTAGCTGCAACAGGAGCATCCTCATTCTCTTGTATCTCTCCCTGGGCGTTTCCTGTCTTATCAACTGTAACTGTAGTTGGTCCCGCTGCACGGTATCCGCTCCAGAAACCGAACCACGAAGACCGAGCCAGTGATAGCACTGGAGGTGTAAGTTCAGGTTCGGCCTCAGATATATTCACGGAAGGAGCTGTGGGTTTGCTGCTTGTCTGTTCAACAAGTGGACATGTGCCAGTAGTGTCGTCTACGATGACATCTTCTGGTGGCAAGGTTAAATCAGCGACAGGGACCTCAGGTTCCTTTGAAGCATCTGTTTCTGGTGCATTGGTGGTAGCTGGTGGCTGCGGATTTCCATACCACAACCATCCAATCCATCCCTGTTGCGTGTTCGGTGCACTAGACGGTTCATTCAACTGCTCTGCATTGTCAACGCTTGCATCACCGGCTGGGGCAAGAGGTTGACCATCTGGAGGAGAAACGCTGGAAGAATATTCTAAAGGGTCTGTTGGGCCAGGCCCTGTCGCTGTAGTAGTGTCTGTTATTGTCGCTAATTCACCTTCTCCTATGTTGACCTGACCAAGCAGTGGTGTCTCATGCTCGGGAGGCGTTGAAGGTCGGCTTTCCCGTCTAAGGGTTTCCGGTGTGACCTGAGAGGACCTGAGAGGCCATGTCCGGATAAACCAGCGTGATTGGGTAAGATCCTGCATGGTGCACCGGTTTCCAATTAGTAGAGTTACATGATAGCATTCCATGGTCGCCTTACCTCTTCATTGCCCTTTGGAAGCTTCATTTGCGGCTTGCTATGATTCTTGTCATTTGCAGCAGTTGAGTCTGTCCCATTCTTCTTGAGGAGGAGGGATGAGGCAACTGAAGACGCCACAGTAGAGCCACTGGGTACAAACTTGGTGGACACTCCGGAAGCATGAATAGCTGACAACGCCGGCGACGGTGGGTCAGGTGTGGTCGTTCCTCCCAAGCTCACGGTGGAACGCTGCTTCTTGATACCACGCCCGGCCATAGCTTTTGCCTTAAAGGTGAAGTTTTCCAGTTCCGAGTCAGAACGATCGTCAAGCTTGCTCTCGGGGGTTGTTGAATGGCAGGACGTAGCTTAAGGCGGGGAGTGGAGCACGCAGAGAGCATAAATATGGGGTGAGTAACGAATGTGGTTATGTGGATTCCTAGGAATCCCAATGGCTGGCGAGCTCCTCCTACCTGGCCCCGTCGGCTTGGGCTTAAGGTTACGTTGATCAACGCAGTCGGCCGTCACCCGGCCCAACCTTTTCTGAATATGAAATCGAACCGACTTTCTAGAAACGCCATTTGCCATCGCGACATACGGCACCCCCTGTATACTGTACTTACATATGTTCCTACCCCTCCTACGTCTGCCCGTCCTTACCGCTGCATTCCAGGGTGCTTTGATTATGCGCAAAATTCAATTTCGTCATACCTGGGGATATTCTGTGGCCTGTGTGATCTTTATGACAACAAATGTAAATGCATCCTCATGTTATTCTATTCTCCGCCTCATGTTCTTCTCCACCTCATTGTTCTTCTCCTCCTGTTCGTTCTTCTCCTCCTCATCGTTCTTCTCTCATGTTCTTGTTGCCAATTCTTCCGGCATCACAAGCGGCTCGGACCGGATGGATCGATCGGGGACCCTGCGCCAAGCGTTACATAGGTTAGGTACAGAGTACATACTATGTACTCGTACGATGAGATATTTTATAAAAACAGCTGCGCTCAGAAACAAGAAACACAAGAATAAAAATAAAAAAAAGTGCAGTACAAGTATGTAGAGTACAGCATCTACTTACAGTACCGATAGATACATATTCTGTATTCTGAAACTAGAGCTCTTGTTCATAGTACCTACACTCATCTGTTCAAGTTGCATGTTGTTTGGTTATATCTAGAACCGTTGGCGTAGGTACCAGTACATTGCATGTACTGGATTCAGGTATCTCAGTCTGTCCACTATGTACCCTACAACTGTGTCACGGTACGGTAAGGAAACGGTTGGCTGATTGAAGCCATCGAAGCAGTATGTCATTTTGAAAGAAGCAAAAAGAAGTGTATACGAAGACTCACTCTTTTCCTCCTTCCGGTTTGGGAATATTGCATATGCACCAATGCAGCTTGGCAGTTCTAATGACAATGCATTTTATACCAATTTACAGTTTTTGGCCTAGCTATGATCCATGTCAACTACCCCTGCCATAACACATATCCCGAGATATTACGCTGGCCAGAACTTCCTCTACAAACCGGATAAATTGTTTCCTAACACTCTTGAATATGCTCTACAATGTGCGCATACTAGCTAGTTGAATAACCCATGTAAAGCCATCATATGCTCGAAAAGGATGTAATTGCCCCCCCCCTTGAAGTATGACCCCTCCACCCACAGATATCATGAACTAACGAGCCTACATAGTGCCAGCACCTTAACTTAGTATCTATATTTATATTAGGATACAATATATAGGCATAGGGCTATATAGAAAGCCACTATTGTTCGGCGCCGATCATGCATAATTCAGTCATTTCGAGCTTTTGGACCATGTCAGTCGATTTTCAGTATTTTCATTCTCCTCGGCCATTATATCCTTTGCAGCCTCTTTACCTATCTACCTTACACAACTTCTATATCCTCTATACCCAGGGCACCCTTACCTTCTACCCTATATCCTATACTTCAGGCTTGATTAGGCTGCTCAATGATCTTTTTGCCCTATTTTTTTCCTTATGTACATATATATGTATAAGGTTTCTTGAAGATTTTTTAATAAGGTCAATGCCTATTCACATCTGCAGCTCCGGTAAGTGCTAAGGGGGGGATGTTGGAAGTACACTTCCAGATCTGCTCTGGAAGCCTCCGTCTATTGCAGTCTAGACTCTAGAGGCCTCTGTCTATTACAATTTGGAGGCCTATTGCAGTCTGGAGGCCTCTGTCTATTACAGCAACCACATCTGCCTTCTGCAGCGGTTCGTATAATATCTTAATTACGGCTCGTGACCACCTAGCTAGCCTCAGGCCGACCACCTAGTTAGCCTAGCCAGATAGTACAATATCTATTAACATATGTGGATTTTTATCCGTATACGGCGCATGTATAAGGCCTTAAGGGCTGCCTTATGTATGCCTATATAGTTTGGTTCATTCCGCTTATATAGCTGCTTTAGGTTGCTCTAAATGGCTACAATATCTCGTTTCTGCTGCAGGATATAGAGCTCAATATATCATTTGCATACTCTATCTCATATTCTTAGCTATTTCGATATCTACAAACTGTTCCAGGTGAAGTGCAGCTTCATTGACCTCATATATGCTACCGCTATTGTCTTGTTGCGTAACACATACTATTCTTGCAGCCAGGTTACTCAGTTGCCTGATCGATAGTATATGGACCTAAGTTATCGAGTCTACAAGATAACAGGATGCACAGGGTATAGTGAGTGTAGGAGTTGCGATACAGAGTGAGTGGGTGAAGAGGCTGCAAGATATAATGGCCGAGGAGAATGAAAATACTGAAAAACCGACTGACATGGTCCAAAGGCTCGAAATGACTGAATTATGCATGATCGGCGCCGAACAATAGTGGCTTTCTATATAGCCCTATGCCTATATATTGTATCCTAACATAAATATAGATGCTAAGTCAAGGTGCTGGCACTATGTAGGCTCGTTAGTTCATGATATCTGTGGGTGGTACTTCAAGGGGGGGGGGCAATTACATCCTTTTCGAGGTGGATCGGTGCTTATGATGGCTTTACATGAGTTATTCAACTAGCTAGTATGCGCATATTGTAGAGCATATTCACGAGTGTTAGGAAACAATTTATCCGGTCTGTAGAGGAAGTCTAGCCAGCGTTAGTATCTCGGGATATGTGTTATGGCAGGGATGGATCATAGCTAGGCCAAAAACTGTACTGCTGCTCGCCTCCGAAGCTTCTTAACCAGACTATAGCTTCTTTGAGTACCTCAGAACGTCTATGCAGCGTCTGGTAAAGTATGCCAAGGCTACTTCGCCTATGCGGCGTATGCATAACTAATGCAGAAGGCTTGGCATACTAGGTACCTAAGACACATTTATTATGGACGTAATAATAAGCTAGTCTGGCATAATAAGCCACATTTAGATACATGGCTATATTCAGGGAAGAGAGTACAGGCAACAGTAAATGTAAAACTCATCACAACATGGCTGGTATAAAATGCATTGTCATTAGAACCCAGAAGATTACCAACCGGAAGGAGGAAAAAAATTTAGGTGTGATCTTCGTATGGCATGAAAGATTCGCATGTGATATAACAAATCAATTGCCCAGGCTAACTAGTACTAGTCTACCTAGCCCCAACGCCACTTGGGTGCACCGCCTCACCTGAATATAACCAATAGTGACAGCTTCTTCCTGGGTCTCGTGCTCATCTTCCGAACGTTCGCCATAATAATATCCACACATGTTGTACATCAATTGCCTCCAATCAGCCCCGGGTGGATTCATCACTTGCACATTGAAGGCAAGAGGCAGCTACTAATCAGGTCCCGCCGAAAACAATACATATTACCATCGCCAGACTAATATCATAGAACTACATACCCTGCCTCTCATCAGAGCCTATCGATTGAACTGCCACCACCTTGACGGGCTCCACCCCACTACCTGCTGTGCCTCGCTCCAGGTCGCATTTCTACAGGGGAAAGAGCAATACATTACTTGGTCCCTTCTCCCTTTCTTTCTGTCCAGAAAAATGCAAACCGGTCATTTGCAGCACTCAATACCGTCGTCAACATGAAGAAGTCGACCAGTCAGCGCTTCCTGTCGGTACTTATCACTACAATATTGCTACTGGCGTTCCTTTCCTGCGAAACGAGTCTCCGGGTTGATGCCAAAAGGGTATTCAGGCCCGACAGGCTGGATGCGGCAAAGTCAGAACTGGTGCAATCTGTAACTGCGCACCAGCTATCAAAGACCACGCCCGGTACGTTTATTGCTGGCAATACGAAGGAGTTGGGAAAGAGAGATGGAAAGAGAGATGGGTTGGTAGGGAAACGAGATGAAGAGGTAGGTTTTCCACCCGCCCGCAGCTTCCCCGTAGATATTGAAAGCTGAAACCTTACGATGACAGTGTCGGCAAGTCCACCACGCTAAAAACAAATGCAAGTTTATACGGAAAAATTGTGCGGACGAGTCAGTCGGTTTGCTCAACTATCTTGACCTGTACTACTGTGAATTACCCCATGCACCGGTGCTTGCATTGATTACGATGGCAGTTTGGCTTGGGATACTCTTTACTGTGAGTCCCTAATACTCCCTACGATAGTCACCTAATTGAGGATGAATATTAGAGCTCTGGTTCTAACAGGAATGCTAGACTCTCGGCATCGCCGCCAGTGACTTTTTTTGCATTAATCTCTCCACAATAGCCAGTGTCCTTGGAATGTCAGAGAGCATGGTAGGGACACTATATCCACACCCACTGTCCCACATAGTGTCATATTAGTAACTCCGCATCTTGCGTTTGCAATGGTTGTAGGCGGGTGTCACATTTCTAGCATTTGGCAACGGGTCACCAGATGTGTTCAGCACCTTCGCCGCCATGAAGATCAACTCCGGCTCCCTTGCAGTCGGGGAGCTTATCGGCGCTGCATCATTCATTGTTGCGGTTGTTGCAGGCTCAATGGCCATCGTTCGGCCGTTCAAGGTCGCCAGACGACCATTCCTTCGTGATATATTGTTTTTCATCGTGGCTATCTTGTTTGGTATTTTTGTGCTAGCGGATGGGGAGATTCATACTTGGGAGTGTGTTGTAATGGTGTGTTACTACATATCCTATGTCATGTTTGTTTGCATATGGCATTGGTTTGCAACGAGAAATAAGAGAATAAGAATGACGGATGCTCGTGCACGGGATCAATACCTTCCACCGGGAGAGGAAGAGGCGATTCACGTTGGTGATGACGATGATGGGGGAGTAGGGAGCACAGAAGTGAGTGGATTATTAGGCACAGCTCCTGATATTCGGCTTCTTGAGAGCCAAGAGGACGATAATGAGCACGAAGAGGAGGAGCAGGCAGTTTATGTGGAGCTGAGTAACAATATGAGGGTAACGCGGTCAAGATCGGATACGGGGCAACTACCTCCTGTGACACCGCAATTCATCAGACCTTCACTTGTTGGAGCCTTGGAGGTAAAGTATCCTACATCCTACCCTAGGAGAAACCTCGAGTTTGCTAATTGCTTATAGTTCCGCTCCGTCCTTACCTCCCTTAAAAAATCTCAAAACTTTGGTGGCAGGTCAATATACCTGCGCAGGTACTCCGACAACCCAGCTTTGCATTCAAATCCACTGCGATATTCAGCACCAGGCACTCTAATGCATAATACCCCATCTGCCAGTTTACACGAGTCGCAAGGTTATTTCCCTACTATTCCTAATCCACCCAGGCCCAGGCCAAGCCCCCAGCGAGTGAGAGCAGTTTCGGTGAACGACCTCGAGAGTCATACATATAATCATCATTATACCAGTCAGTTAGAGTCAGCGAGTCGCATCTCAAATATTACATTAACCCTCCCTTCGCATAGCGGGGTGCATCGAAGAGAGACAGGACTGAGGTTAACAGTCCCATCTCAAGATTTCCTTGCTCCACCGGGTGGTCCAGCACCAGATACCACTGCATCATCGCCTGCATCATCGCTTGCATCATCTTCAATCTCCCCGTCTACCCGCCTCTCTCCAATCAAGGCAGGGCATCGACCTCAGAGGAGTGTTGACAGTCAAGGATCTTTACAATTCACAATGTCTCCGTCAATCATTACTGAGGGAAGCATTTCCGCGCCACCCATAATGAACCTGCCCGAGGGACATAGCTACCCACCAGATGGAGACCTGCTTAGGGAGCGACTCATCATCAGTGATGCAGACTCCGGACAGACTTTATCAGGGGAAGCATACCCTAAATGGACCCGCTTCCGGTATTGGCCCTATGACTATCTCCCCCCACCTCAACTTATTACATCAAAGCTCTTCCCTACACTTCAGGACTTTGGGGATAAGACTCTCATGGAGAAGCTCATGGCACTTATGGCTCTTCCTAGCGTCTTCCTATTGGCAATAACCTTGCCCGTAGTCGAAGAAACCGGCCCTGCAAAGGCGCCCGAACCAAAAATATCTCGTACCAATGGGGAATCCACCCCACTCCTTCTCGAGCTCGAATCCCCACAATCAGCAGCTGCATTCCCGGGAATGCATGACTCACCGCCAGATACTCTCCCTGGCAATGATGTTCCCCCAGGGAATTGGAACCGCTGGCTCCATTCCCTCCAATGTATCTTCGCCCCTATCTTCGTCACCCTTGTATTCTTCGACGCCGACGGGACCGAGACCTCAGACTCTACAATTGTAAAACCCCTCCTCTACGCACTGCTAGTAGGACTCATTTCTCTCCTCCTCCTCCAAATTTTCACCTCCCCTACCCAACCCCCCCAACACCGCTATCTTCTTTGCTACCTCGGCTTCATCGTATCCATCTCCTGGATCAGCACAATTGCAAACGAAGTCGTCGGCGTCCTCAAAACCATTGGAGTCATCTTCAACATCTCTGACGCCATCCTCGGGCTTACAATCTTCGCCATGGGAAACTCCCTAGGTGATTTAGTGGCTAATATCACGATTGCGAAGTTGGGGTTTCCGGTTATGGCGCTGTCGGCGTGTTTTGGTGGCCCAATGCTCAATATCTTGCTAGGTGTGGGCGTCAGTGGAATATTTATTGGTTGGAAAAGGAATGGGGAGGGGTATAAGGTGGAGGTTAGTCCGACGTTGGCGGTTAGTGCGGCGACGTTGTTGATTACGTTGGTGTTTTTGTTGGTGAGTGTACCCGCGAACGGGTGGAAGATGAGTAGGCGGATTGGATGGGTGACAGTCGGGCTGTGGAGTATGGGTACGGTGGCGAATTTGTGTGTGGAGGTGAGGGGAATAGGGAGCTAGGTGTGGGGGGAATAGTTGGTGTTTTTCTATTTCTTCTTGAATTTTCATGAGTAGGAGAGGGAGATTGAGGTTTTTTAATGTTATAAATGTTAATATATCTTGCCGGTTAGGGTTTTTGGTTTGGGTTTACGCATATAAGCTTTTTTCTCTTCGTTTGCCTTATCCTTTTGTTTCCAATGAAAGTTTGGAATTGCTTTGGGAGAATGGTATTTCGGGTTTCTTTCTGTCTTGATATATCACTAGGATTCGATTGTCAAACAATTGGGCGATTGAATTCAGGATTGTGATTGGAGTTCTAAGGCTGAAATTCTTGTAATACATTTAAATGACCGTCGATTAGAGAATGCAGCGATGAAGCACTCGAACAGTTATTACCCATAGCTTCGTAAGTCTTGGTTCTTGCCAACTTACATGTATCTCTGAAAAATATGGATGAGCATAACAGTGGTAGAAAGCAAATCTTCGCAGCAGAGAGGTTCTTTTATTTCTCTCCTAGCAGAATATTTCGTTGTACTCATCGGTTCTTCACTTATTGTTAACTAAGGATTAGCAAAAATATAAAATTAAAACATCTCAATTCAGGCTAGTGAATGAATGAATGTATGGATGATGCGCTACAATCATTCTTACACAACCCTTACATCAAGGAGAACTGTCTACCCCTCGACTCCAGATCACGAGTTCTCACGATGATTCGACTTCGCTGATTCGACCCCATTGGGAGAACACTTAAGAGGCTCAGGGTAACATTGAAGACTCTATAGGTATACTCCCATCTAGAAATGGTTTCAGGCGATGGGTGTATAAGGTGATGAAGTTGCCTTCTTACTCGCCGGACTTGAGCATGCGCAAGGGATTCCTTCATCAAAAGTTCCCAGAGATTGCTCGCATGACCGCAGGGGCTCCAGTGGGTGAAAGAGGCCATTTTGGAAAAGCGCTGGGCAATTTCTGGGAGGAAATCCCTGATGAGTTCTTTGACAACTTCATAGAGAGTATGTCTCGACGGGGCTTAAATTTAGTTTAATCTTATATTTTTCATTTATTTTCAAGGACACTTTTGTATATACTTCTGAGTTTTTTTATGTATCTAGCTTTTATGGGGTTCGAAGCTACTTTTATGGTTGGTTGTTATATTCAAAATTCTAGGTCAGGTCGACTGTGTTGCTGTGCATCTATCTTCCGCTTGCTATGCTGGAGTCGTCACAAAGCTGATGTATTGTAGGGTAAAGCTCTGAAGGATCCTAGGATAGCTGGGCCCGTATGATATAGCGAACTGTTTACTCTAGTTATGCCTCACGTGGCTTATATATAGAGATTTCTAAGCAGCATGCGCGCTGGCAGGTGGTCTCAAAGTCAGAAACTGAATTTTGCGTGTTATAGAGCTCTGCAAAGTTGGTGATATTGTTAGGCCATGTAACCTTTTACATACAAATATGTATGAGATGACTATGTACTTGTACAACTTCCGCCTTGAGTGGGTATTCTGTGCTGTAGTTTTTGGATATCCCATGGAATACATATTCAGAAAAATATATGGGAGAGAGTTTGATAGCTTTAGTTCTTTGTGGTGGTCTTAAGTAGCGAGCACAGCTGAGATGTTTTGTCGACTTTTCCAAAATAGGGCACTTTTGGCCATTTTGCAGTTGTTTTGCGTTGCAGATGGCCTAGAACTATATTTGTGTGCTGGTCCGACAAGAGGACGATACTGTTTGGTAGCTGTAGTATCAATCAAATGGCTCGTCTCCCTGTACCCCACCCAGGGTTAGTCTCATGCCAAGACCAGCCCTACTCCGAGCGTATCTTGGGAGGCTCATAAAATGCCTTACACCTCAGCAAGGCCCACGTACTTACCCCTCAATGAGGCAATCGTTCAACTGCTGGTGTAACATCAGCGGGCCAGCGAAACTCACGACAATTCATGCGGACCACCGGGCCAATCCGTTAAGCAGGGAGCGCCTCCTTATAGGATATAGTTGAGGGTAACCCAGTTCGCATGCTCAAGATTAGCTGCTGAAGCTGCTAGTCTGGCCGCGCTGCTCCGTGAGAAAGGGTCTGAAGAGGGCCAGAACGAGAGGTTAGTGCGTAATTGTCAGGATCAAGCTGAAGGCGGCGGACGTGCAAGCATGGTTAGCAGGTCCACGTTCCTGCCTGCCGTGCTTGGTTAAGGAATGAGTGCTTCTGTTGGCCAGCATTATAGGGAGGTGAGCAAAGGTTCAGTTATAATCCTGTGGTTTGGTTAACAAGCTTGTGTATAAATAATTGGAATACTATAGATATTTACTATACTTATTTGTTGGGTATGCTTGATTATTTGTAGCAGGGCCCCATTGTAGGGAAGCAGGTACAATATTCAAAAGTATTTCTTTTTCTTTGCGGTGCACCATTTCGGCCGCAGGAGGAGCAGAAAATTTCAAATATGCGGAATCTCAGAGTTGCATTTTATGTGGTGTGCAGCCCTGACTCCCTCATGCAAACGCAGCTGAGAGCTATTCTTCTTCGTGCTCACAGTCATTTCGTTCCGGCAAAGGTAATAGAGGCAGTCACATTCAAGGTATTCCCTGTTTACCCGGGGGAGGACCTGTCGATTTTTCGTGTGTTCTGTTCTATTCACGAGAACAGCATTCATAAATGTTGGGAGTGTGCAACACATCACGAGCCGTTTTGCTGATGAGTCAATTGCACATTGTTGTCAGACTCATGTCTGCCTCATGTGCGCAAACAATCTTCAAGAAGGGTATACGATCCCAACTGATGGTTTCATCTTCCATACAAACTAATGGCATTACGGTAACACAAATTAAGCACAAATACAGCCAAGGCAATCACTTGCTGTGGGTGACAAGCTCGAGCTACAACAATAGGAAACGCTTTAAATAGTGATATCGGTGACAAATCCATCTGAAAGATGTAGACAGGATGAGAAAACGAATATGAAAAGGCATTCTTCAGTCAAGTGACCACCATACACCTTCACCATCACAAATGAAGCCAACCCCTCAACAAACCAGGCCGAACTTGGCACTGAGAGATTTTCTGAAAGGGAGCCAGTGACGTTCGAGAGAAGTGGAGGGCAGAATGGAGAGAGTAACTAGGATACCGAAAGACAGTCGACACGGACTTTACATGGAATCCAGAGCAGCGTTGACATCTGCCAGCTCCTTCTGGCACTGCTTGAGCTTGTCGCAGATCTCCTCGTACTTCTTCTCCCACTGGTCACGCTCGGCCTCAACGGTGGCGACTTTTCGTTCGTAGTGCTCGGCCTTGACATCGGTGAGGCGTAGCCTAGAAGAAATGATGTTAACAATTCTTCATTTGTGTGGAAATATGTCTCGCATTTTGAATATTGTAGGACGTACTTCTCATTGGTCTCTCTCAAATTCTTGTCAGCTTCTTCAGCTTCCTCTTCCAGCAACTGGACCTTTCTCTGTAAACTCTCAACCTCCTGGCTGGAGGTGGCTCCAGAGTCAGCAGACGACTTGAGCTCCTTTACTTTTTCTTCAAGCTTCTCGACGTCGCCTTCAAGAAGTTGGTTGCGGTGTGAGAGGGAGGTAATTTCTTGCTCTTTCGCTAGGTTTTCTTGCTCTAGGGCCTTGACTTTGGCCAAAAGCTCGACATTCTTCTCGTGGGCCCCTTCAGCCTCCATGCGGAGGCTATTCATTTTCTATAATAATATATTAGCTCTACACATCGAAGATATCTAAAGGCATGATCGGATCCAAAGGCAAGCCGCTGCAATTCCGTGATTGATAGACTCAGGGGTCATTTGGTGCCATAATGACGACAGCTGCATGGAGGGGTAACGTAGGGCTTCCCTTACCTCCCTGAGCTTATCCATGATGATTGTATTGAGTAAAAGAGGTGTGGAAGCTATATAGACTTCACCAAAGGCCTATTTTTGGTTTTATTCGAGGACGTTTGTGAAGAAGGATGGCGTACGCTTGTTAGCGGAGAGGGGATGGAATATAAGGTCACATCCAAGTGGTAAGCCCCCTCGTTGCTCTACTAAGACGTTTTAGGGATGAGGCTTGGCAGTAGGAGCTCAGGGGGTCGAGAGGCCCTGAGCGTTCACATTACCACATTGTACTTGTACTTGGCATCCTGTGGGCTGCGTTGGCCCGCGTTGATCGAGGTATTACTTTTGATTGTTACCCTGATTCTGCCGGAGTTGCTGTGGAAACACCACGAGCAGGGTTTTGTTTACTGTGCAAGGAATCCAACCCTGGTCTTTTACATTTATAAACATCCCACCAACAGCATCCAGCATCCGCGTTCATCTCCACAAGGAGCAGCATATCACGGAGCTACCCACAATGTTTGCCTACGAAAAGGAAAATGTCCTGCATGCCGGACCCCAGCTCCAGCCGGGAAAGGCTGGCGCAAGCAAGATGGCACCCAAAACACCTGCCCCAAAGACACCGTTCCGGATGCCCTTGGATAGAGAAAATATTGAGACGGTCAAAAAGGGGCTGACAGTCAAAAAGTCTGCCTTCCAACTTGACCCATCAGCATTTGTGACTCCGATAGGTGAGTTTCACAGTCTACAGCAACAGTACTCCAGGGTTGTATTCTGACAATATCCCAGGGCCTAGGAGGATTCCTTTGGGCGGCAAAACCACCAATGCAAAAGCTCTCAGGTCAGAGCAGAAGGAGAAGCTCCAATTAAAGCTTCAGCAAAGCCCCGTTACCAAAACCGTCATCCGCGATAATGAAGAAGAGATCCCCGAAATTGAATATATGCCACCCAAGCCCATCGATCTTCCTGATATCCCGGATAACTTCATTGAGCCTGATTATAACCTCATTAGAAATAACATGTTCACCAATGCATACTCTTTCTACCTGGACGCTCGTGATGAAAATGGTAAAACAAAGCTAGAGAGGCAAATGGACGCCATAATTGAGGAACAGGAGAAGGAAATGCTTGCGGAAGCTGATGGTATTATTTTACCAAAGAAAACACCACCCAAGAAGATAATGGCTGTCAGAAGAGTCCCACCTACTGCTGGAGGCAAAAGGACATCTCGGCCAACGTCCAGGGTTGGTAGGCAGACTCCAACCGCAATTGGCAGAACAGTTGTTTCAGCTATTTCCCATCCCCCCGTGAACACAAAACAGACGAATGGCGTCTCTAGCCGCCCGACGAGCAGATCTGGAACTACAAACAGGCCTACTAGCAGAGCAAACACAGCTGAGCCCAACTACCCTCGTCCCACCTCAGCTGCCTCAACCACCTCCAGGTATGGTACCACCCAATCAACGAACCGCCTAAGCACTGTAGCGCCTAAAGCTGTGAGTGGATCGTCTTTCGTGAAAGGCAAGACAGAACCAATTAAAGCAGAGCCCAAGCCACCCACCGGCAAGACGTTAGAGGATGAAGCCGAGGAAGTCTTGAGGGAGATGATGTATGCCGACATTGCTGGTGATGTTGTGGACGACAAAAGGGTGGATTTGGATGATATTAAGTTCGACGAGGACGATATTGTGTTCCAATTCTAGAACGCGATGGTTCACAGAAGGGTTTGTAGCCTTGACCTGACTTTGTGCAGTGCTTCCTGCTATGTGGAGATAGTTAGTCTGCACTGATACTTACATTTTGTTTTGTTACATTTGTATTGCATACCAGTAATGAACCGGCGTATGTGGAGTTACAGAATTCGTACAACAGATGACTGAAACGAATTATTTCAGCGTCAAGTGCAGATCCCGTGACATATCACCTGAAACAATGTAACCAACAACTTATTATTACTCGATAATTAGGCCAGACTACAATTAGGCAGACTCGCGCCATGGGAGCCTATGCATGCCTAGTTCATACAGAAGTATTACCTGGACGTCTCTAATTACAACTTCTGATATTCAAGTTTGCCTATGGGTAACAAGTTGTCAGCTAACACTCTTGCAAACAGAATGAATGCGGAGCCATACCTTCAAGCTTCTTGGCCTCTGCAACCTTTCTCACAGCCTTGTTCAAATCCTCCTGGTTTATAGACTCGCGCTCATCCCTGATCGCGAAGAAACCACTGCTCATGTAGTTAGCAATAAATTCACCTGCAACACGACCGTAGTACTTACGCTTCTGTGATAACGTTTCTCAAATCCGCACCATTGAGCCCGTCACTCATCTTCACAATGCTCTCATAATCCAATTCCCCTTCTTTCTCCACTCCGGCAGCATGAATCTTCAAAATTTCTAGCCTACCAACTTCATTCGGTAATGGAATTTCCAACTTCCTATCTAACCTCCCCGCTCGCAACAATGCAGGATCGAGAGTATCCGGTCGATTTGTAGCCATGATAATCTTAGTCTTGCCAAGATAGTCAAAACCATCAAGTTGGTTTAAGAGCTCCATGAGTGTTCGCTGAATTTCTCTGTCAGCTGAGGTTCCCTCGGAGAAACGACGACCACCAATGGCATCGATTTCGTCCATGAATATGATACAAGGTTCATGCTCCTTAGCATATCCAAACATTTCTCGGATCAGACGCGCTGACTCTCCGATATATTTGTCCACAATGGCAGAAGATACGACTGTATCAAGTGTCAACATGCCGTACAAACTCCAAAAGGCAGTATTCATTACCTTTCAAAAAGTTGGTATCCAAGCTACTCGCCACCGCTCTTGCCAGCAAGGTCTTTCCGGTTCCAGGAGGGCCATATAATAATACTCCCTTAGGTGGTTTTATTCCAACTCGCAGGAACAACTCTGGATTCTTCAGCGGAAGCTCGATAACCTCTCTTAACTCTCTTATTTGATCATTAAGCCCGCCAATGCCACCAAATGAGACCTGTCCGGGATCCTCGAGGGACATGTTGTATACTAGCGGATCAACTTCCCTAGAGAGCATTCGCATAATCGTGAGGGTGGTCATGTCAAGAGCAACCCGAACACCCTGCTTCAGCTTGGCCTTATCAACCTTAGACCGGCATCCCACAACATAGCGAGGGCCAGAGGAGGCTAGGCGCTGTTAATATTCGCTTAGATCCAGATGTACAGTGTAGCTTATACCTTTCACAATAACTATAAAGGCCATGAGGTATTAGTAAAGAGCCCATTCTAACCAATGGGCCCAAGAATGAACATACATCGTTCCTCATCCAACTGCTTCAAAACCTCCCCAATAATCTGTCCAACACTCTGCAAAGCTTTGATGTTGTCCTCCGTCTGGTCGTGTCGTTTTTGTAGGTCTTTGATCTCTCCTCGTAGTGCTTTGAGCTTTGCCTCACACTCCCTATGCTCCAGGAGCTTCTGCCTGAACCCATCAAGTGCCGCTTCTCTCTCGGGGTCTGGTGCCATTCTAAAGGGAAGGGCCGTTGGGTTTCCTCGTGTGCCGTGAAGATCTATTTCGAAGGCAGAGTGGGAGCTTCCCGAATTTTGATGCTGTTGAAAGTTTCTGGTAGGCAACCAAGTCAATCTCCAATGCTACATGGGAGCTGTTTGCCAAGACTTGAGGCTTACGTGACTTCATGGTGGGGCTTCCTAAATTTTGAAGTTCGGTTCACACATTCCAGCACATACTGTAATCGGATACATATCAGAAAAAAAACAACATGGTAGATGCTTACACTCCAAGCTGATTTGGTATAATCATCGCTAACATTATACATAGAGCAATCCAACCCAGATATTCGAGGAAGGTGTGCAAGAGGAGAAGGGAGAAAATGCCCGTAAGTGCTCACATGCTTACAGGAGTACAATTACTGACATATTCCCCACTCCAGGTCTGTCCGCATTTGTTGGAGCTATAGGTCAGAGACTCTAACCTCAGAAACGGAAGTTCAACAACTGACAACTTATCTATGGGCAGCGGTCGGAGACCTTGTCAAAACGACATTGGGGCCCAAAGGGATGGACAAGATATTACAGTCAGCGTATGTGTCCACTTTGGTGGTTCGAGAGATATCATCTGACAACTGGTTAGTTCTACGGGAGAGATCATGGTGACAAACGACGGTGCTACCATTCTCAAGAGCATTGCATTGGACAATGCCGCTGCCAAAGTCCTCGTATGTTTCACCCTCCAACCTCAGAGCTGCCTGAGTGCTGATGATCTTAGGTCAACATCTCGAAAGTCCAGGATGACGAGGTTGGGGACGGAACCACCTCTGTTTGTGTGCTTGCGGCGGAACTACTTCGCGAAGCAGAAAAGCTTGTTGACCAGAAGATTCACCCCCAGACCATCATCGAAGGATTCAGACTTGCTAGCCAAGCTGCCCAGAAAGCTTTGGAGAAGTCAGCTGTTGATCATGGAAAGGACCCCAAGGCGTTCAGGGAGGATTTGCTCAGCATAGCCAGAACGACTTTGAGCTCTAAGGTTCTTAGTCAAGATAAGGAGCATTTTGCAACTCTGGCTGTAGATGCAGTCTTACGACTAAAAGGCAGTACCAACCTGAACAATATCCAAATAATAAAGAAAGCTGGTGGGAAACTTAGGGACTCTTACCTAGATGAGGGATTCATTCTTGACAAGCGAATTGGAACAAACCACCCAAAGCGACTAGAGAATGCTAAGATATTGGTGGCCAACACGGGTAATTACTTGTCACTATCTTTCTTCAAATGACAATTCACTGATGAGAGGCAGCTATGGACACCGATAAGGTCAAGATTTTCGGTGCGCGAGTTCGAGTCGAGGGTACCAGCAAGCTTGCAGAGCTCGAGAAGGCCGAGAAGGAGAAGATGAAAGCCAAGGTGGAGAAAATCAAGGCCCATGGAATCAACTGCTTTGTGAACAGGCAACTCATTTACAACTACCCAGAGCAACTCTTTGCAGAGGCCGGTATCATGTCCATTGAGCATGCTGACTTTGATGGCATTGAGCGATTGGCCCTGGTCACAGGAGCTGAAATTGCGTCAACATTTGACCACCCAGAGCTGGTCAAACTTGGCCGATGTGACCTTATTGAAGAAGTAATCATCGGCGAGGATATGTTGGTCAAGTTCTCGGGTTGTGCAGCTGGTGAAGCCTGCACCATTGTTCTTCGAGGCGCTACTGAACAACTTCTTGATGAGGCGGAGAGGTCTCTGCATGATGCTTTGGCTGTCCTCTCACAAACAGTCGTTGAGACCCGAACAGTGCTTGGTGGTGGCTGCTCTGAGATGTTGATGTCAAAGGCGGTAGATAGCGTAGCTCAAAACACAGCTGGCAAGAAGGCTATCGCTGTAGAGTCTTTTGCAAAGGCTCTCCGACAACTTCCCACTATTTTGGCAGACAACGCAGGTTATGATTCAAGTGAACTAGTGGCGAAGCTAAGAAGTGCGATGTATAGTGGTATGTCAACAGTTGGGTTGGACTTGTACACTCCAGGAGGCGCCATTGCAGACATGAGGGAGTTGGGAGTGGTAAGCTCCCACAATTTTACTCCAACACTTATGGAGGTTAACAGAGCATAGATCGAGAGTTATAAACTCAAAAGGGCGGTCGTGTCATCGGCTTCTGAGGCTGCTGAGATGTTGCTGAGATGTGACAATATCATCAGGGCGAGACCACGAGCGGTAAGTGACCCTTCACCACGTTGCTCTGAGAAACCTTACTAACTCATTGAAACAGCGCGACCGACATTGATGAATGGTGGGGGGCATATAACCTAATGGCATAAACTTCCATAGTGTTCTGAGCTTTAAATACAAATTGGAGAGCAATTCCAGCACAACCTGAACTCCTTACCACATGATTCTATTTCTTCCGTTCCACTTAGTGTTTCCATAACCGAATCGCCTTTGCACACTGTTAGCCTTCAGAGCCGATAGTAGGCCTGCCAAACATACCTTATCCTTCCCACCACTGGCAACCTTTGCCCCATCCGGACTCCAATCCACAGCGAACACCTCATCCTGGTGACCAGGCAGATCTGTGTGAAGCTTCCCTGTTCTGACATCCCATATTTTCAAAGTGGTATCCTTCGAACTGCTAACCAACAGCCTCGAATCCGCCGAGAATGAACACTGATATACAGGACCCACATGCCCGCGACATGTAAACAAGAACTTTCCATCCCTAGCATTCCACAACTTCACGATATTATCGAAACTGGCGGAAGCTATAATTCGACCATCAGGTGAGAACGACACATGGTTAACAAGTTTCTGGTGTCCTGTTAATCGTGCAATGGGCTTTGTCGTCTGTGTAGGATGCCAGAGGTACATTGTGAAATCATCAGAGGCAGTGACTAGTCGCTCAGTGAGAACTCCGTCTATTGTGGCAGCCTTCTCAAATCGAGTCTTGGCCTTGGCCTTTTGCTCTTCTTCGGACTTTGGGTTGTCTTTGATGTGATCATAAAAGCCTGTGCGAATAACGAAGTCGGTGGAGAGGGCGAGATGGTTGACCCAGTGGGCGTGGAAGTTGAGGCTGTGAAGGAGTTTACCCTTTTTGGAGTCATTTAGTTCCCATAGGCCGTAAGCTCAGAATAACAGTAAATAAAGGACTTACATCCTTTGCATCCCAAATTTTGACAGTCTTATCATGTGAAGCTGAATATATGAATCCCGTTCCGCCCCATTTCACACACGAGACTGCTGCACTGTGCCCCGACATTGTCATAACTATTCTCCTAATATTCGCATCCCAAACCCTGATCGTACAGTCCTTCGAACTCGAAGTAAACCGCGCTGTCTCCAATCTGAGGTGGAACGGTTCCCAGCTTAATCCCGTGATCCATTTCGTGTGCCCTTTCATTGCATCACCATACGGTTTTCCTGTTTTAGGGTCCCAGAGCCGTACTGTATTATCCATACTACCTGTTGCAATAAATTTTGCATCTGGCGACCATGCCACACAGAGAACCCAGCTCGTGTGACCCTTCAATGTGTGCATCGGAGTTTCCGTATCGCAATCCCATATCCGTGCAGTGCCGTCACCGCTGCCGGATACCATGCGTGAGGAGGAGGCAGGAGAGAATTGTGTTGCAAGTATGGCTTCTCCATGCCCAGGAATGGCAGCGGAACAGCGGGCGACTGCGCGGACACGAAAGACGGCTTGGGGGGTGTATACGAGGGTGAGAACATCTTCAGTGGATTTATGTGAGGGCTTGAAGATCGAGGTCCAGAGGTCACCGGCTATGTCTATTATGGGAGAATCTTTCTTTGTGGGATCAGAGAGGAGGGAGAAGGTGTAGGGGACTTTGTCATCATCCTGTGAAATGTTAGTCTCATGAATCTTGGGGTAGTGGGGGAAGCAAGAAATTGTTACAGTTCCAAGTAAATTATTGACAATTAGTCCCAGCTGCTGAGCGGTTGCATTGCCTGGTATGTGTAGCTCACTTCCAAGCTGCTTTCCTGTATCTGAAGCACGTAGGTTTATAACGACATTCGGGACATGTTCTGGTATGAGATCGACTTCTTGCTGTGCTTTGGCCCGGTTGGATTCTTCGAGCTTGACTCGTTTGCTTTTGGGTGGGAATTGGGTCGCCATATCTTATACTATATTATGGTCTATAGTATACCAAAATGCTGGGTATTTTGTGCCAGTTTCCTGGTGTCAATCGAGCAGACACAAGCGATTGTCTCTCCCCGCAGAAAAAAGTTCATGCTTCGAACAAGGATCAGCGTTGGGCTGCATGTGTGACAGGGGTCTGTTAGGATCTGCACCTGGTAGAAGCTTGTGTGGACGCCAATCCTGACTTCTAGTGCTAAACTACTCACGTCCCAGACGATAGTCTGGTTGGCACAACACCCTCCTCTGCAACCAGACTACCCAGACGATGCCAAAATGCCACGGCCAGGAAAGCGAAAACACTCCACCGAGGCCATCACCTTCAACAAGGATTCTCGTGCGGACTATCTGACAGGTTGGACAAGCTTCATGGCTAATTACAACTCTTTCACTAACGCTGCTGATTCAGGGTTCCACAAGCGAAAGGTCCAGCGGACGAAGAAAGCGCAAGAAGAGGCTGCGAAAAGAGCAAGGGAGGAGAGAGTCAGGGAGAGGAAAGAGGTACTTTCCCTGTCTGATGCTAGAGCCATTGACTCGGGCTGACCTTATCCCCCGCAGTTGCGTGACAATCGAAAGGAGGAGCTCAAGAAACATGTCGAAGCCATCAAAGCAGCCCTGAGACCTGTCTGTGAATCGGACGAAGAAACTGTGGGCGGCTCTGACGCCAGTGACGAGCCCGAAGATGAATCCGCACCTAAACAAAACGATATCCAACGTGAGGATGAGTACGTGGATGAGGACAAATTCACTACTGTTACAATCGAGCCTATGGACTTAGATGAAAGCTCGGACGATGAGAATGAAGAAGCAGCCGAGGTAAAGCAGAAAGAAGTCGAGAAAACAGGTGACAGAAAGCCGAAGAAGACATACCCCAAGAAGGAGAGGAAAAGGTTCACTTATTCGACAAAGGCGGAGAGGAGGGAGACTACCCGCAAGATAAAAGCAACAAAGATACGAAGGGCTATCGAAGGAAAGGAAATCCGGAAAGCCAAAGCTGGCATAGTGAAAGGAAGAGGGAAGCCGAAGAGAAAGTAGGGGCGCCATTGAGCTTTTTACACTCAAGCACCTGCATCCCCATTTGTGGAGGATCTTGTACTTTTATGTTTGCTTACTTATTCGCAGTCCGAGGTTGGCGTTTGCATATCGTCTGAAAAATTGAAAACTTTTCCTTTGCCCCCCTCATTTGCACATCACGTGACTGTCACCACTACCGAAAGGGGCCAGTTTCTCAATCTGGTAGTCAGGGCCGACCTCAGCTCTCCTCTAGTTCGGGTGGTCAATTGGCTGCCAGCCGGACTAGATCTCTACTTGCCTACTCTAAAACTCCTGAGTTAGCAGCTCTAGGATTCAATTTAAATATTCATTACATTTTACAGTCTTTCTGCTAATTGTATCGACTACAACACTGTGAGTAGTGCCGATGCATCCTTACAGACGTCCACCGTCCATTATAAGCTCGCGGACGCCCAGGACATTCAATTCGTCAAGAACGTCAAGAGCATCAAGACCTACAAAGACTACACAGTCGATAGGTTCAAGGATATCTAGCACTCCCCTGCAGCCCCGGTCGGCGTCACGGCCGGGGACCAACTCGATCAACCGTCAGCGGCCTGCTACTGGTACGAGCAGGATTGGTGGCTCACAGAATATCGTGTGTGCACTTACCGAGTCTAGAGGTGTCTCTGCCACAATTGGATTATGCTTTGTCAATCTTTCTACGGGTAAGGCTTTTCAGGTTTTATTTCGTTGCATCCTTATTAACACGGATAAGGTGAATGTGTCTTGAGCGAGATCTGTGATTCTCAGCAATATGTGCGGACCCTGCACAAGCTGCATGTCTATGATCCTACGGAGGTGATGAGGCCCTACATAGGTAATGAGTGCTTCTAGTACTTATTGAATTTTTCACAGATACTAGTGCCTAGTACAGCCTTTACGCCAATCAAGTCAAAACTCGTGAGCATTGTGGAAGACAATATCCCTAGTGCAAAGATTATACAGGTATACCTGTGATTCAAGTTTGGTTGGTAGTTAGGAAAGATGCTAATTTGTGAGTGTTTGTATAGGTTCCACGAAAATACTACAACGAACAAACCGGGCACTCATATATTCAAACATTGACACTGAAAGAAGATGCAGAAGCAATGTATGTAAACACTTCATCTAATAAATTTTTTGACTAACGTCCTTGTAGCAAAGTTGCCATCTCTGCTAAATTCTATGCTATGTCTACTGTTGCCGCTGTGCTCAAATTTGTCGAAATCAACCATGGTATCAGCTTTGCACTCAATTCACTCCGGATTAAATATGAAGCTAGTGAAGGTATACAGTTTGTCAAGACCGAAGCCGACTGCTGCTGCTAACTATCAGCAGGATCAATGTTAATTGACTCCAGCACTGTCTACAATTTAGAGTTGATCCAGAATGTCCAGAACCCTCAGAATACTGACAGTCTCTTTGGCTTGTTAAATAATACGTTGACGCCAATGGGGGTATAAATTGAGTACCGAATCCGTACCATAAGGCCCAAGATTGATAGTTTATCTAGGCTCGGTTACTACGGTCGAATATTCTTCAGCCATTGACTGACTTAGATACCCTCAACGCACGCCTTGACGCACTTGAGGAACTCACCAGAAGTGAAGAGATGTTCTTCGCTTTGCGTTCATCCCTGAAGTCCTTTCTTGACATGGACAGGCTTCTTACTGCAGTAAGCATATATTCTCTCCATTCTCGTGTTATCACTAACCAACATGTAGCTCATCACGATTCCCGTCAAAGCAACTTTGCAATTATCTGAACAGGCAATTAACAACGTGATAATCCTGAAACAGGCACTCATGAGCGTAAATCCGGTCTTTGAAGCTCTTACTGGCACAAGGAGCAAGTTACTGTTTGCTATTCGAAATGTAAGTCATTAGCCACACGGGGGCGACTGTTATTAATGTCTTTCAGCTGTGTCGGCCAGAGGTGATTTCCGTTGTTCAGGCCATGATTAATGAGGCAATAAATGAGGATGTGGTATGGGCAAAATCGCCTCTAGAAATTCGAAACCAAAGATGTCATGCTATAAAGGTGAGTGGAGTATCTCCCTCTAAGGGTGGAAATAGGAGGGTACATGAAAGTCCAATGTGGGAAGACTAAGATATCATAGAGTGGGGTCAATGGTCTTCTAGACGTTGCTCGACAGACTTATAAAGAGGTTACCGAGGATGTCCTTCAATTGGTTCAGGAGTTGACAGGTGTTGTTCTTCTTCTATGCTTCCTGCTTCCTGCTTCCTGCTTCCCAAAGTTACTAACATGGGTAGAAGAGGAGTATAATTTCCCGTTAGAACTGAGGTTCGAGAATGGGCGAGGATATTATCTGAGGCTGTCGGCCTTGGATCTCGAAGACAAAGCACTACCCGGAGTTTTTGTCAATATTGTAGACCGTAAAAAGATGGTAGAGTTCACTACGCTTGAGCTGGTAAAACGGAATGCAAAAGTATACACAACTCCACGCTGTGCAGGAACCCAGCTCACATAATATGCAGATCAATGATTCACTCACGGAAGTCATGTTAATGAGTATGTAATGCACTATCTACAGTTGACTTTACTAACTTCAGGCAAGGCGACAAAACAGTGCAGTCACTGATTGAGGAAGTACGCAAGGAATTTGGTCCACTCTATAAAGTGGCAGAGGGAATTGCCATGCTTGATATGATTGTCTCATTTTGTCAACTTTGCACGATTCAAGACTATGGTGAATATCTTAACCCCTGCCCAAGCATATCCCTTCTAATACTACTAAGTTCGTCCAGAATTTACCAACACCCTTGGTATCAAATCTGGGCGGCATCCGCTCCGTGAGAAATTCCACAAAACCAGATATGTCCCCAATGATGTCTATGCAAGCACCGAATCTCGATTTCAGATTATCACAGGTTTGTGTGCCCCGTTATATTGCCTCCTATGGGGAAATGTCTGACGTGTTCCAGGCTGCAACATGTCTGGAAAGGTTCAACGTTCCTTGAGGAACGGATTTCAAGCATTCATTGACCATAAGCTATAGTCTACGTATATTCGATCGATTGCGCTCACACAAGTTATTGCCCAGATCGGCTCGTTGTAAGCCCCGCATGTGAATTTCCTAATACAGTAGTTGGACTTGCGTAACATTCCGTACCAACTTAGTGTTCCAGCAGTCTATGCATCCTTTCCAATCATCTATCAGTTATTTGCGAGGGTCTCTATGGACGATGGTATTGAAGCAAACGCTTCAACGTTTGCTTTAGAAATGAGAGAAACAGCCTTCATTTTGCACAATGTGGGTCCGGGAAGCATGATTATAATGGATGAACTTGGCAGGGGAACCAGTACCAGGGATGGGTTAGCAATCGCCTTGAGTGTATGTGAAGCCATGATAAAAAGCAAGGTACTGCTGGTTCTGTGTGCAGTATTCAGGGGAACAATTCAGACTTAACTACCGTTACAGGCATTTGTGTGGTTTGCCACTCACTTCCGAGATCTGGCATTAATCCTTGGAGAACAAACTGGCGTGGTTAATCTGCACATGCAGGTTGAGGTATACAGAGCGGTAAATATATTGCTTCTGAAATACATAATGCTAATATATATGTATATAATAGGTAAGTCAGCAGCAACAAGTTACAATGCTGTACAAGGTTGCCGATGGCGCCGCAGAGGAAGAGCATTATGGTATGTCATACACATGATTAAGAAACCATTTAAGTCGCTGAAGCAGTTCAGGGCTCGCACTTGCCAAACTTGTGGACTTACCACTTGATGTTTTGGAGCGAGCAACTGTCGTCTCCGAGGCTTTAGCAAAAAATATAAAAGACCGCAAGAAGAAGTCGAAGGCGTACATAGTGTCAAGAAGAAGGAAGGTGGTTCTGGCCCTCAAAGAGACACTAGTTCAGGCCCATGAAGGGAAGATGGATAACAACACCTTACGTTCTTTCCTAGCACAACTTCAAGATGAGTTCGTCACACAAATGGACAAACTTATAAATGAAAATAAGACAGATGAGAACGGCCAGGAGGCAATTGATTATGATAACCAAGACGGCGTGGAGATAGCGAGCAATGAGAATGAGGCAGGCTCACCCACTGATGCAGAGGGTTTGGAGGTGGTCTAAGCCGGATACCAGCGCTATGAATATATAACTATAGGGCTACCAAAAACATTAAGCTCATGCATATGAAAGTCAGCACATTTATTACTGTACTTAATAGGAACCCGAGAAATTTTTGCAGTGTTACAATAGCCCAGTTCGATATATTAACAGTAACTCTACTTTAGGATTTTCATATTATTTATAATGTCGCTCTTCGCCACTCTACACGGTAAATTTGAAAAGCGGGAACTTTTAGACGGTTTTACACGCGCGCAATTGCCACATGTGGCGACTCTAGGTGGCTTGAAAACCTGTACCCCACACAAGAACACGCCCCGCGTCAAGAAGGCATAACCGACCCGTGCAACGGGGCCAGTCTCGGCCTCGGACTATACCGGTTGATAACGGATGTGAAGTTTCAATTCCTTGTCTTCACCCAGTTGAAGATGTACGTTTGTGCCACATACCATCTATTGGTCGTGCATCACCCTTCCCTCAAAACGCACAGATTATCAATCGTGCGCAGTTCTATTGGTCCCAGAAGCTGCATTTTATAGTCCCCAGAATATGCAATTTGTGCAAGAAAGTACAGGAGCAGCTAGCATTAGAAATATCTCCAACCCAAGCCCCAATGAGCCAAAATGCGAACCCTGAAAAAGCAATCGTTTAAGAAATACAAGGAAAGATAAAATGTCATCCCAAAAATGTGACGACTATGTATAGACAACATTTGGGTGAACGTCATGGCATGCAAAGGATATCGAACTAGAACAGAACCAGCAAAATGGTATAGCGTTTGCTAGATGATAAAATGTGGGATTTCCAAGATGACGAAGAACCATCGCCGTTTATATGGGCCCTAGTGAGATATGAGATGATTTTTGGGAAGAACACGTGTGTAGGTCATTACGAAAAGCAAAGGAAATTAGACACCGCAGTTCGAAGACTGTATGCTTTAAAAAGGTATTCATAATGCAAAGGTTCATAAAAGGAACATTCCGTTTGATTAGGGCTATAGATCGCCATCTGCCTTGTCTCGTCTTATAGGAATTTTGATGCCTACGGTTTTGGATTAGGCCTATGCATCGACAGTAACCAGGAAAAAGAAGAACATACCTTGGGTAGCAAAACACTTGCTTAGAGGCGTGCTCTCGATGACACCAGGAAATTTCTTCGCACTATAGACCTGGAATACCTCGGAGAAGGCACTGGCAAGTACAGGTGCAACACCAGTATTCAGTCCTGTCCCGTCCCCGACATTGACGAAGTTCATCTTGAGCCTAGAGACATAGTTAGCTGCCAGTCTTCTACCGTATTAAAGATGCTCATACCTGAAAGATCCCTCAGTTCTCACTGAAAGATCTTGGAGAATGAACCAGACACCAATCTTATTATCAGGATCCGTCAGCTTGAAAGCACTTGCACTCAGACTTCCAATAAGGTTCCTTGTGAACATTCCAGAGGGTGCATGGGGCGGCTGTTGGGCCTGTTGTTGTGGAGGTTGTAAATTTGAATAGTACGGCTGTGGATTGTAGTATCCATTTGGCCCAGGGTAGTATTGGTTTGGCAGCTGCTGTTGTGGCGGCTGTTGATGAGGAGGGTATCCTGGATGTTGCTGATATTGATGGGGGTGGAGGTGAGGGTGAGGTGGTGGAGTTGGCGGAGGAGGAGGATATGAAGACGAGGTAGCTGCTGATATTGAGGGTGAGGTAGCCGAATGTCGGACAAGATTTACTTCTCTCGTCGCGTCTGAGGACCACAGGTCGACAGTAAGGACGTAGAAGGATGTGTCGACCTCACTGGAGTGACGAAGGCATTAGCTTAAGCTTGCACGCCCAGGCTGGGACGGAAACCTTACTTAATATCAACTTCCTTTCCCGTCGTGGCATCCTTCACGACTAGTCTAACGCATGGAGGGGGGGTAATTGGACGTCGATCCTGCAAAATCCCGTCAGCTTTATTCTCCTAAATCTTTTGCGGGCTTTCCTCACCTTATCCCCAAATCCACACATTCGTGCCCGTATCGGCTGCTGGTTCACCTCGAGACTGTATATCCGCCCGTCCATCCGACATGACTGCGATGGTGGGGTAGGCATAGGTGGCCCTTGGGGGATGAGTGCAGTCGAAGGTCCTGGATTCAGATGTGAAGGTGATGACCCAGTTGAGAGGTTACGTGTTAATGGTAAGGATGGGGGGATATTCCCGAGATTAGGAGGAATGCCATGATGCCTCGAGTCGACATGGCCCTGATGGGATGGGTGCGTGTGCGTGTGCGCCAAATACATTGTATGATGTCCAGTCTTGCACCCAAAATTCAAGCAAACGAATTCCGGAATGGGAGGATTGTTTGGACCCTTCGTTTAGATCGTCCCGAATAGCGTCTAAGGATTGACAGCGGTGGGGGTTGCAGCCGCTTCCGTTATGAAAAATTATTCGTCGAGAGACCGTTGGCACCTTATATACTTCTGCTGAAGAGCCTCGAGCGAGTGAGATAATCCTTCTTGCTGGTCGGAAACGCTGCTTTTTTCTAACGTCCTTAGTATATTTTTCAGAACTCACACCTTTCAAAAACCGCTGATCTGGTGACTCCCGGAGCTGAGGCTAGCAACTCACAGTAGCACACACAGTGAAGCTATGCTGTGAGATAAGTTAGTGGCGTGAAGTAAAGGACCACTGGAAGGATGCGTCTTCGAGGTACGATGATGGAGGCGCTATGAACAGCGCATAAGTCTCGTGTAAAACGATCGAATGCAGTATGTGGGGAGGGAGAATCCTCTCTAGGGTGGGAGGGTGGTAAGGTATGACAATACTTTTTTATTTTGTATCGCGACTGGAAGGTTGGACCAAGGGAAAAGCCAAGAAAGAACGAAGCAACAATATTATAAAGAGGGCAATGTGCTATGAACGGCAAGGCAATGATGGAGTAGTGCGAAGCGAGGATATATGGAAATTTGGCCCTGAACAATCGACGGAGCTGGGGGTACGAGAGTTGTATGCGTTGGGGTGGGGTGTATTACATTGCATATATCGAAGTCAAAGGGGGAACACACCGAAGTTAAGGTTGAGAATGGGCAGTTGCGTCGCAATAATGAACAGCTAATCTATTTTCCCAACTCTGGCCTGAGACCAGGTAGTCTGGGGTACAAGTTCGAATCGAGCTCTGGTAGACGGCAAACAAGGAACTTACAGGGGTCAGGGAAGACGGAATTGGCATCACAAATTGCTGCAAGGCTGTTTAAGGAAAAGATTCTACGGTCATGATATAACGGACGTTGGGGGTTCAAGATGTAGGCCACGAGACCGTAGTCTGATCTGCCAACCTAACTACGAGATACTGTACTAAATTTCTCAAAAGCATCGTCTACAAGACGATTCACTTGTACAAAAACACTTGCATCGAAGATCTAGATAACTGCACGACATAGACTGCAGCTGATAAAAGTGTTGAATCCTTTGAGGGAGGTACCGCCAAATAAAGGCCCTGCTGGACTAGAGCGCCACTGGCTGTACGCTTCGAAGGACTGACTGTGTGATGAGTGCACACTGCTCCGCGTATACGATCAGTCAAATCTGCAATTCGGCCTCTCATGGAGCTTGCTTTAACCTTTTATGGTCTCCCTTACCCTTGTGCTCGGGCGTCGACCTGGATGTTGGCGGAAAGCCAGAAGTTGCAGCCCAATTTTTGCTTTGAGAAAAATGCCTTGATTAGCCTTAATCAAGGAACCAATTTCTAAGAGCGGACTGGCTGCTTATCTCTCTCCCGTCGTGGTCATACACCAGCTGCTGAGCTGGAGAGCTTATCGATTTATTGATAAACAGACAACAGCTACCTATGCAAGTTCAATGATCATGATGTACTTTGCCATGCGTTAGCACGCAGCAAGCCAATGCAGATACATACCCAAGTTCTTTCTCTAATATATTTCTCGTTCCGGAACGAGCCAGATATGTATTAGCTAAGATGTGGGCGGTTTGGGCTAATCGTTCGCATGGGTTAACTTTTAGATGGAACCACTTCCTTTCCGATATTGATCCATGTCTTTTGCTTGAAGCATCTGGAGCCGCCGCGATCAGAGTGCCCAGGAGCAGATCTCAGAAATTGACAGCATCTTTTTTCCCACGAGATTTTGCCCCTGTCAACATGCACTGAACATGACGTTGGCCAATAAATGTGGCAATTGACAACCGGAATTGTACTAGGGGCATGGTACCGGGATACGGTACTGGTAAACCCATGGAGATTCAATTCCTGGAGAATTCAATCCACGCGGGACAATTATTGAAATAATAATAGATAGAGGGGGATGTATTTTCATAATTACCCAACTGCACTTTAGACTTAATACTTTTCATTCCGCAACCTGCAGGGCTGCAGGGCTCCGCCCCGGCCGTTATAGGCTGGCTAACACACATCGTTATCGCACACCATAATAATCTAATCACAGAACAAAGGAAACGAGGGAAAACTTGTTTTCTCCCCCCTCCCCCAATCAATGAAAATAATTCGATCCAAAACAATATGTTTAATAAGACAGCCGTTAGTCGTTGTCCTGGATGGAATAAGTGACGCCCGTTAACAGTTCGCTTCTGCTGCCCTACCAAAAATTTTTGTACTCTTGCTATTATTACCAAGTAACAATATCTTGATCTTCTTGAGAGTTTCTGCACCTGCTGTGCATTATACCAACCAGACTACATTAAACCCCCCACCAACAATAATCCATAAGGTTAGTTAGAATTTGTTGATAGCATCTATAAAGACCAGTGGTGATTCTTAGCTAATAACCAATCCTTGTATGGCGCGGAATTGAATGTACTAGTACATGTACAGTAGTATGTACTCCACCTACAGCTACATATACGTATGCGAACGACAGAATTATTAAATTTAATATAATTTAGTAAAAAAACTTGGGTCTGACTAAGTATGAAAGCTTAACGGTTGCAGATGAGCCCAGTATATGTATTAGCAACCAGACTAATGTATTAGTATCATTGGTGATTCTGAGCTTGGAAGAGAAGAGACCCATGATATTATCTACTTATGTAGTGTCCAAGGCCTAGGCGCCTTAGCCGAAGTAAATAAACGACGGATATGCAAGGCTGAACCAGGTACTCGAGCCAGACTGGGCGACTCCTCCGAAATTGCGCATATAGGACTTCTTGTCTTACTGCATGCATACACATGACCTCTTCAACACTTCTTCTTGCCGGCATGATATCCCCTCGCTGGAGAAATTGATTCGTGGCTGACGTCGACCCTCGCAAATATTCATGCACCGCATACCGGTACCTCCTCTCACAGAAGTGTAGCGCTCATGCTGGCGGTGCAGGCGATGGTAATTTCTTTCTGTTAATAAGAAAAAATACATATGACCCCCAATATATTGCTGCAGGCAAGTGGGCTTTATCCAATACCACGGCAAAGCTGGCGAAATATATTATCTCTCATGCAGTCGTTTGTACTTAAGTACCGACAACTGTGATTAGTTGTCATTAGTGGAGAGGGTGGTAGGTTGGTTGCACGACCTCTCGCCAGACTACATAGGACGCCTGGAAGGTAACTGGTATCACTGAGCGGGGTTGACATGGGGACTTTGCTGACTTCCGAGATTGCCTTCGGGATGCATCCGTGGTCTGTTTCCCATAGAGTACCGAGCCCCCACAGGATGTTTCTCCACTGATCGTCCATTTCAGTGTCAGAATTCCTTTTTTTCCGGTGCACGCGAACATGGCGCCATGGTGCCTGTAGGTGTGACGTATGTACCATCCTTTGGAATTCGCCGCCCATCAGAAAGGTTTGTTTTTTGGTGGATAACACACAAAATGGACATCTAGTAAACCAGAGAGTCGTAAAGCCGCGTTGACTGAACTCGAAAGAAAATGTAACGTCAAAGCAATAATCTACTCAGAGGAAGGAAGTATGTTGGAACAAATACAAGTCACCAGCTAGCCGTTGCATCGTTTATCAATCTCAAAAGACTTGGTGCTAATTAAAGTTCTCAAACCACAAAAAATTCAAATAGCCATTTCCGGGGAAAATTTTTTTGAAACAAAGGTTTGGGGTAACTGCAGGACCTGGGGGGGATCCCGAGGCCCAACGCCTTGGGCGGTGGAAACACTTCAAATGATTTTGGTTGGATCCGAGATGCTGGTATGCAAATTTATGGGCCCATTTGCGGGTAAAGTCTCCTGATGCGTTAATCATCTCTACGAGAGGTTGTGCAACCAGACTACGTTAATCGTTGCTTGGGCCTGTGATTGTATATGTTTATGTATATTAGTGTTGTTTGAATTATTTCGGTAAAGCCAGTATTCCAGGGTGTTATCAGCGCGCAGCAGAACACGAAGGGCAAACATCTCGGAGGTAGAAAAAAAAGAATTCAGGGACCTCGAAGTGCGAGAATTTTGGTTATATTCAAGCAGGGTGTGCTGTAATCCTCTGTACCTAAATTCATCATCTCAGGGTTCCTGCCGATCCATACAGAAATTCGTGGACTATTGAAGGCCCTAAATTCTCAATATGTTGCTCGACAGTAACCTCTCGATGTAGTCTGTAGTCAAACGCTCGATAGATCGTACATTATCCTATGGGAGCGCAAAGTTGAGCTCTCAAGGCATACTAGGATGCCTTGGTTCCGATTATATCTATCCAGCCAACCAACACCGTGAGCATTGCCTGGCAGTCAACAACCGTGAGAAAAATAAATTCATCTGTATGTCCATATTTCGTGCATGTTGCTGTAAGGGACAGGATACCCTGACATACCGCCGAAGGCCCATGACTGCTTGTTTCTCAGATCCTACGCCATTCCCAGGGAGGCGGGGAATCATACAACATGCTATCGTCCTATTTCAATCAATTCACACTTCCTGTCCCGCCTCCATGCATGCCTGATTTGGGCCCTCGTATTTTGCTGCCGGAGGATTTTCAATGATTGGCATACATATGCTTCATGTATGCCCTTTACTGCACGACTGAGGGATATGGTTAACTATGTTGTGAGTATATAAGGTTGATGCGATAATTGTAGTAAGCGTTAGTGCTGTCGGGCAGTGGATATATGTAATCCTGATATGTGGATGAAAGAGACGCCCTCCGACCGGTTATATGTGAAATAGTAGCTTGATGTGATATCTCCCCCATGCTATTCGTTAAGAACAAGGTCGATGTGGGCGACATGACCCAAAGGTAACTTCTAAATTGATATTCGATGTTGAAAAAGGAAATCCTTGTTTACCGCCCAAACAGACCCAAAATGCAAATAAGAAGGACAAGAAAAAGCAGACCAAAAAATCAAAAACTGCAGCAGGGGATATACTAAAAGCAATAAACCAAAAAAAAAACAGAAAATCTGATGTCACCCACAAACCATCACCCACCCCATTGAAACAATTTGGAGCTCTCTTTTATTTCGTTAATCTTTGGTCAAGTTGCTTCCACATTGCCAAAAGCTCTGTTGAAAAGGGAAGAGGGGTTTATGGTCAACCTCGACTAAGGATCCCGTAGCCCTTTCTTACGTGACCTGAGGTTGAACTGAATTAATGCATCTCCATTAGCTGCCTTCAGCGATTGTTCTTACTCCTCCCAAATAATAGATCCTTGCCTTTGTCAGCCCAGCCACGGTAGTCGATCTTGCTATGGTCCACCGGAGGAGGCCTTGTTTTGGTGTTCTTCTCCTCCTCTCCCCTGAGCTTAGCTGCCATGGACTCCTCTTCATCCGGATGATACACGTTGCCTGCACCATCGCGGCCGCCATGAAAATCTGTGCAGGAACGGAGAGGTGTGGGGAGCTCGACATCATGTGCTGCGTGAGCATACTCTGGATGCTTTGGATCGTTCAGCGCCATATTTCCCGTTCCGCAATGACCTTTTATCCCGTTAACATGGATGGAGTCAACATCAGACGTAGAGTATCTTACCAGTTGTGTAGACAGGACTAGTGAGATGTGAGAATGCCTCGCTCTCTGGCTCAGTGATGTCTTCGCCTATATTTCCAACTCCCCCTCGGCCTGTCTAGCTGTGTAAGTATTCAAAAGATTAAAGTAAAGACTGCCAGAATAGCACACACCATGGCTAACCTAGAGCAAAATAGGTCAGTCTGCACTGTAGGAATGAGGCACAATTGTGAAGCACATACCACTTCGTAAAGCTCTCCACTATCATTCGTACCGTAGGGTGCGGCAGGCATCGTGAGGGTAATTACTGGACAGTCTAACTTTGCCTATGTGTGGGGGTTCCTGCAGCGTGTGTAGCGGACTCTCAAGTTGGATAAATGGGTGTATATGGGGTCGGGGCAGAGTCTCGCGTGGCTGTTGGAAAGCTGGTACGTATAGGACTGGAACTTATATATATTCCCTCTGATGAATGTGAACATGGAGCATCGAAGGCCCAGTCGGCCTGTCGTAGAGCTGGCTATCCGCTCACAACTTCCCATCGATGTATGAGGGGAGCTCCCCTTTACCCCCTTCTTTGACGAATATGAGCCCTGAACGCTTGTCATAACCTGCAAGGCCGTCCTAGTTTTGCTTGGCCCATCGACCGCCATACGGCGAACATATAAGGGCGTGCTAGAGAGATTTGAATCTGTACCACCAGCTTCTGTGGCGATGTTCCGAACCCCCTCGTGACAGGGGTTCGCTTTCAAGGCTAGGGTATAGAGTAACACGCCTGAACGTTGCCAGTCAATCGGAGCAGTGAACGGGGATTGAGTTTAGGTCGCCGAACAATCAACTGAGATTTTTCTAATTTTCTAATTTCGTAGGCTGGGTGGGCTCAAGGCGGGTAGGGACGTGTTTTGCTCCACTTGCCAACGGCACGGCAAGTCTGTCGGAAAGCATGCTATATACGGAGATGTATAACGTAATGGATGTAAGGACGGGGTGCAATAAGATAAAGCTCCAGGTGCTTATATATATAGAGTGCCGCTTTGGAGAAGGGTGATGCTTACTGTGCAAAACTTCGAGCCCGGGAGTGCCTGAGGACCTTGGGCAGGCCGTTCTTACCCTCAGAATGTTGGTGTCTATATCATGCATTGTACTATATAGGTGGAGATGCTCCAAGCTGGTCGAAGCTGCAGCTGATGTTGTTGGGCAGGGATCGAAAGGAAGCTGGCATCACGATCGCGATCGGATACCAGTGTCGGCATTCATTTACCGGATTTCTCTATAACAGGATCTACCTCTGAGCAGGATCAAGTACCAGCATCGTATTATACCCTATCTAATCCATATGTGATCACCTGTAAGAACGGCAACTACATCGCCTACACCACCTCCTCTTCATGTTCTGAAATTACCTCTTCCCTGATTTCCTCAATAACGGTATCCCCTTCTTCTTCCCCAGCCCAAGTCTCCTCCCGAGAGTCTTCTGGAAGACCCTCCTTTGCTCTCTCTTCTCGCAGTTGCTTCTCAACCTTCTCCCGCCATGCCAGCCATTCGTCAAGCTGCCTCTTCCTCTTGTCGATAACCTCTTTATTCGCAGACTCAGCTTCATACAAATCTTCTTCATCAAAGACCTTGCTGTATTCACGGAGCCTCTTGCGAATTTCCTTCTGCTCTTCCTTAGAGAGCATTGTAGGGGGGCGTGGTCGCCAGAGAAATTGCTTGAAGCGATCGACATGCTCTTCGAGCAGCGATGTTCCCTTGAAATCCCAAATATGATAACCATTTTCCATCTATAACAACATTAGCATCTGTTGTTGAGCCATCGTATAATATTTATAGCTTACCATGTGCTTCCACATGCTAACACTCGACACGACATAACGCCCAGTAGGATCCCAGTCAACATCTGTAACACCATAATGATCGGCCGTTCCCATGAGCTGTAGGTTGGCAGTGAGATCTTTCTCTGATTGCTTTCTCTCTCCCTCGAAATCGAAATCGTAGAATTCCAAATCGGCTCCTTGCTGGGAGTGGACAGTAGCGACAACGACAAATCGCCCCTTAGGCGACCAATAGATAGCATTGCTGTTCCTCTTCTCGTAAGTGCGGATCAAGCGGAATTTACCAACACCAGTCTTGATTTTCTCAGGACAATAGAATGATACAGACGTCTTAGGCGTTTGAACTGCTGCGCCTGCGACGGGCTCTCCAGCTGTGATCAGGACGAATCGGTCTCCTTTTGGTTCCCATGCGAAATTGACAACCATTTCCTTTATCTCCACGACTTCAACCGGAATATCCTTCTCTGCAACACGGAAAAACTCAAGGTTGGTAGAGGTCGCCTTTTTGTTGGTCTTAGCGTGACGATCAACTTTCACACAAAGATATTTACCCTCATTTTGCCAGTGTAATCTAGCGTCAATAACATTAACTAGGTTTCGTTGACGGGCAATAGTCTTTGAGGGGATATTCATTAGGGACACTCTGGCAGTTTGATTGCCCATCTCCGGAGTCCAGTAACAAAGCATCTGTTCTGGAGTTTTTTTTCCTCCAACTGTAGGGATCGCTGGCGCCCAATCGAAATCAACGACGCCATCAATTCGGATAGCTTTCTTGTCTAGAAGGCCCATTTCAGGGGTTTCATAAACATCAATTGACTGCCCAGGCCTGACTCTGGCGACATACTTGGAATCCGCGGACCACTTGAAGATTGGCCAGTGAATTTTCCTTTTAACAGGAGCCGCTTTGTCTCCCTTCTGTTCCTCTGGCTGAGCATCAGAGGTCTCGATTGCAGCAAAAGACCGAAGCAATGTTCCGGTCTTGATGTCCCATATCAAGAACTGCTTGCCTTCCTCTTCTGGCCCAAGGGTGGGGTTACCCTCAACCACTGAAATGGGCTTGTTTGACCAAGTGACCAGGTACTTCTCGTCAGGAGAGAAGTCAATCAGATTGACATATGGATGGTAAAAACGCATAATACGCTTCCAAGAAGGGCCACCCCATAATTGCACTCCCAACTGGTGTATCGAGGTGAGGAAAGTACCCAGTGGAGACCATTGTACGAATGACTCTGTCCAGTGGCTACGATCGACAGCAGATTCTGGCTGATCCTTCTTCTTGTTCCAGAACACTCCAACCATATCACCACGGTAGAGGCAGAACTGGTCACGACAGTTTGGGTCGCTAAGCCATGAACGAAGGTGTTCCTGTTCAACAAATGGCTCAACCTCAGGAGCGTGGTAGGTTTCATCGATGCGGCCCTCCCGTCCAAAACGTTCAATATCTGTCAGCTTGTTGATGTAGATGGTGTGGGCTCTGTCCAAAGCAAAGCCGTTGAGTTTTTTGCAGGCTGCCAAGGCTTGCTCTGGAGTCTCATATTCCACGAAAGCATAACTACAACGAATTAGTGACTATTAGTGACAAGATGAATGTGGCCATTTACCCTTCCGTCTTCTTGGTCTCATCATTCAAGGGCATGAAAATAGCATCTGCATTGGTCCTCCCGACCTCGGACAACTTCTTGAGCAAGACTTTGACCAGCTTAGGCTTTATTGCCTCTGTGACGGATGGCAAACCATCGACAACTACGAATGCATCAAGACCTTCCTCCAATCGTACATCATATTGCTCCTTAAGGTCTGGGGGGAGAAGGTCAGTACGAACGCTCGCTCCACTCACCCCACCTGCTATCCAAAGTTGTTGTGAGGCTCACCAGAGAAGTCAATATCCTCGTCATCAAATTTATCTTCGGTGTCAAGATATTGGGGAGCCATGTTTGATATTATCGGGTGCGATCCCGGTATGAAAGTATGCTGTAGCTTGATGGTTGGGAGTGCAAAATGTCCACTGTTGGTCGAGGGTTATTGGTGCATGCCAAGAGTTCAAAAGACAGTCCAAACTTCTATGCACTAACTTTTAAGCTTGGTCCCTTGAAATGATAGCTTGGCATAAGTGACTATCACGAGACTGGAGACCGTAAGTAAGTTCGTTATTACTACTGCCGTCAGGTGTTTATTACAATTACAACGGATCATCGATATTCATCACCATATTCCTACCCTTGCAATTGCCGGACATACCTAAGCATCAAGACCTTGCCATTGGATAGCCTCAATATACCTCAATACACAGAGGATTTGCATACTCGCCCTGCATTTTAGGTTGAGCTTCCAGTTTTATACGATTAATATTGTTGTTTATTAATAACTAATAGTACCTGCCACAAATTCCTCATTCTCAAATACGATACCAAACTTACAGCGCGCAGGCGTCAGCCAAGTCTGGAAGCGTGCAGTTCGACATCTGGATCTTCGCGTGCATCCCGAGAGCTTGTAGCCTGCACGTATACGCCCTACATCTAGCACTTTACCTAGACCTCCTGCATCAGCTCCGGCCTGAGCAAACTTGGCCTCCTAGTTCAAGCTGTTTCCAAATCGCTCCTTCTCTACTTTATCTCGTTTGCTATTTTCATCCCGGTTCTCCTCCCAAATACCTTCTTATACCCAATTTGAGCAAAATTATTGGTTTCGGTTTTCCAGGATTTCCTTGTATCTACAAGGATCTCGTACAAGAAATATGGCTACAGGTTCGTTAAAGGCCCATATGCTCTATGAGGTGTTCCATTCAGTGACTTGTATTTTGTATTAACATCTGTCTCTCTCAAAGTCAACTCAGATCAAAGGAAAGCCGTAAGTTTGCATAATTGCCTTTCAATTGAAGATTCCAACGTATCAGGGTTTATGGTACACTGACAGCCGCCAAGTTCATACGCATCATCGATGACTTCCTAAGAAGCTCTGACCTCACTACTATAACCTTGCGCACTGTCCGAGCACATCTCCAAGAGAAAGCTGGGTATGATCTAGACTCCGTAAAGGTGTGTCTACGGGCACTTGCCAGCAAACACCCCGGTATCTTGGAAGACTATAGTGTAATTGACCTTCAGTAGACCGAGATCAAGAGCCTAATAACAGAGAGATTCGATGAGATACTTCACGAGAAAGATAGCGATGATACAGTGAAAAAGGAAGTTAAGGAAGAATCCGCTGCAACAGATGATGGCCACTCTGGTCCGAATTCACCAGCTTTCTCAATGCCTTCCTCCAATGGCACCACTAAGATGGAGGAATCATCGAGCAAAAGGAAACTTAATTTAGATAAGGATGCTAAGTTGGCTGCGAAACTTCATGAAGAGCTTAATGCTGGGCGGCCCTCTCGATCAGGATCCGCCTCGCAGAAGAAGAAGTCGGCGCCCAAGAAGAAAGTTGTCAAGAAAAGTAAAGCTGAGATTAACTCTGGCATATCAGCTGATGAGAATGGGGAGCCGGAGAAAAAGAAAAGGACCATTAATAGGAGCAATCCATTTAATGTGAGCATTAACCTCACCCCTGGCCTCAATTGACAGTGCTAACAAATATCCCCTCAAAGGCGCCTATGCAATTGTCTGAAGCTCTCAGTGGGCTCATTGGCAAGTCCGAGGTAAGTAGGCTATGAATACTATCTGTAGAGTTCAATCTGACGCGATTACGAAAGTGTTCTCGACCGGAGTGCGTGAAAAGCATTTGGGCCTACGTGAAGGAAAACGGCCTACAAGACCCGACAGATAAAAGATTTATTATTTGTGATGAGTCAATGAAGCGAGTTTTTAACGGAGCCGCTAGAGTCCATATGTTCACGATGAACAAAGGTGAGCACCTGAAAGCTTTGAGGACACTCAACTCAGGAGTTAATACGAACAAACAGTGTTATCAAACCACATATTCCCGTTACCAAAGAAGACCGAAGACACGGGAAGTACCTAGAAAAATTAGACCTATGCGGCCTACATTGAGGACTAAACTACTACCGTCGACATCTTCCCTTTTTGATTGCACATTATGGCGAGTTGGGGTTTAAATGTCATTCTGTATTGGAGCTCTGTTGGGGATTTAACGGCATATCATTGTATGACTGGAATGACTTTATAGATTTATCTTTGGGACTGGGATTCAGTTGGGTCAATATTTGCACACAACGTCAGTTCTAGTGACTCCCGCTGTTGACACATGCGGGCAACATATAAGCAGCCGATGCGGCGGATGAGTACCAGAAATAAAGTTAAATCCGTAGTGCATTGCATAGCATTAGCATACGCATACGCATAGAAAGCCTAATGCTTCTGTTACTCATACTGTACTAGACCACTCATGTAGGTAGCTGAGGTTCTTAGTCACGTTCACCATATATCGAGAGGCCCCCCACGTCCGATTGACAGTCTTCCACGCCTCCCGTAGCACCATAGACCAAAAAAAGAGCACACAACCTCCTGAAAGCCTGTGAGCGGCAGCAGATTCGGTGCACTTTACATATCATATCGGACTGTCCTGTATTTGAAGGGAGAAGCTACTATCAAGGCTACCATGGCTTCAGTGACAACTGAGCCGGCACTACAAAACACTCAAGACAGAGCGGCACGGCAAAGTGGGAGCGGAGAGGGGAGGGGACAGCACATAGAAGAACGTGGCGGCCGTAGGGGAAGAGGTTTTGGGCGGAGAGGTGGGGAAGGTGGGAGGGGGCGGGGGAGTAGAGGTAGAGGTAGAGGGGCGGATGTACTTGACCCTGACCCTTCATGCACACTTCAAACGCCTCGTAAGGCATTGAACGTCTCTGGTTCACCAAAGGAGGGCGATGGAGATGCAGAGGAGTCGGTGTGTTTCATTTGTGCCAACCCCGTGGTGTACCACTCAATTGCGCCATGTGGCCACTCAACCTGCCATATATGCTCCCTCCGGATGCGAGCTCTCTACGGAGTTAAAACTTGCGCACACTGTAGGGTAAAATACCTGTTTCTACTTCGATTGAAACAAGCTAATTGAGGATATGCTCGCAGACGGAATCTGAAAATGTGATCTTCGCACCAGATGAAGCAAAGAAATACGATGAGTACGATGATTCATCTATTGTGAAGACAGACACGAACTTGGGTATCAAATATGCAACTGCTGCTATTCACGATGACACCGTCCTAATTCTAAGATATAATTGTCCGGAACCGAGCTGTGATGTCGCCTGCCTCTCATGGAGAAACTTGCATGGCCACGTCAAAGGTGCTCATGATAGGTTCCTATGGTATTATTCAGTTTCAACTAGTACTCTGTGATGGGTATAATCTAATCAAAATTTCTGACAGCCGTTTGTGTACTCGGAATAAGAAAGTTTTTACACATGAGCATGCCCTCTTCACTCTTCAGCAACTGAGAAAGCATGAGAGAGAGGGCGACGATGCACCAGGATCTGCTGATCAGAGTGGTTTCAAGGGTCATCCAGAATGTGGGTTCTGTCGGGAGAGGTTCTACAGCAGCGATGAACTTTACAACCACTGTAGAGAAGCTCACGAGCGTTGCTTCATTTGTGATCGGCAAAATTATTCTCAGAACCAGCTATATTACCTGAACTACGATGCCTTAGTTGTGCACTTCCAGAAGGAACATTTCATGTGCCCAGAACAAGATTGCCTTGAGAAGAAATTCATTGTCTTTGAATCGGATGTGGATCTGAAAGCTCATCAGCTGGAGGTTCATCCACACGGCTTATCGAAGGCTGCAAAGAGGGATGCTCGGAGAATAGACATGGCTCAATTCGAAACATCTCAGCAGGGCAGAGACCGGGGTCGTGGTCGGGACCCAATCGCTGAGCTTACGGCAAGAACAGAAGCACCTTTACGGAGAGACGAGTTGGCATATCAGCGGACTTTAGCAGTACAAAGCTCGCAATCAACAACTTCACGAACTTTCGGTGGGCAATTGACGCAAGTCAACGGTCCTGCTATTGCAGCCCAACCCACACCAGCGCATGTCTCGAGACCTGTACCAGTCCAAACAGCCACTATACCAGCTGTCAGGGCACCCGTTACTGCCCTCTCTGCGTTTCCACCTTTGAGCGTTACTCAGTCGCCAACTGCGGCTGCTGCTCCACCAGTTCGACCACCAGTAACCGCTGCTGCTGAGGTGACATTCCCTCTGTTGGGGCCCACACAGTTTCCGCCACTAAATGGCTCACCCGCCCAGCCTTCTCGGTTGCGCGCTTGTAAGTATTCCAAAAACAGAACCAGTGAGAGTTCCAACTAATACTATTCAGCGCCCCGACCAGTTCAACCGTCTCAAACGGCCCAGCCAAGGACCCCAGCGGACGTTGATGATATCAAAAAAAGGTGAGTACGAGCTTATACCCTTTTTGACAGAGTATAATCTTAATTTATAGAATTTAGACGTCATGTGGCAGTTGTCGAGCGTGCTTCGGCGATGCTCAAACATGATTCGCAGAAGCTTGACACGTTCAGGATTTATGTTAGCGAGTATCGAACTGGTGTTCAAACCGCACGAGAAACTTGCGATTCGGTACGCCTCCCTCACACTACCGAATTCCGAAGTTCGAAATCCTGCCACAGAGTTATGCTAATGCTAGTGGGTAGTTTTGGAATCTCTTTGATACGAACGCAAATGACCTTGGCATCTTGATCAGAGCTCTTGCCGAGCTTTATGATGACGAAAATAAGAGGACTGGCTTATTAACTGCTTGGAATAGCTGGAAGGCCGTGGTACGTAAATATTCTAATTTGGTACCCTATGCTTTGGATGGTTTAATCTAACACCTGTTACTTGCGTAGAACGAGGATTACCCTCCATTCACCGGAAGTGGGGCCTCCACCCCATACACTGCCGGTGCTCGTGTGCTAAAGATCAAGTCCTCTACCACACCTTCGGCACGAAGCGCACGACAAGGGGCCTGGGGGACTGCGGCGTCCCCATTACCTGGTCCAGCGCTGCCATCCACCAGCCGTGCGCCTTCTACATCGGCAAGTTCTCCTTGGGTATCTCCCACCGTTGCAAACCGGCCCGTTCAGCCAGTCCATACCATTGTGACTACACCTGTATCAATGTCATATGCCTCCCCCGAATCTTCTGTCCATAACACGAAACGAACGCCTTCCGCGGCGGAGTTTCCTTCTTTGCCAGTGAAACCACCGATGCATACCTTTGGCCCGGTCATACGGAATGGAGTAAGTGGTGGAAGGGGTACAGTGAATGCCTGGACGGCACCGCAGGGCAATGATGTGAGTTCGACGGAGCCCGAGGCCGAGCTCGAAGAAGCTGGCAGCGGGAAGAAGAAGAAAGGGAAGCAGAAGCAAACATTGTTCCACTTCGGCTAGAGCATGACAGTAGCAGTTTGGCGTTAAAGGTCGGCAAGAGGGGTGTGGCGAAAAATGCATAGTCTGGTTGGCACGAATGCAGACTGTTAACTTGGATATACTTGGATGAGGGCCTCTGCTGGCACCACTACTGTACAACAATATCTTCATATCACATCATAGGGTACTTGGAGCATATAGGCATTTTCTTTTTTATTTTCATCAGACAGATGATAATTGCTTATTCGGGCTTATCGCTTTTAAGCACGTTGCATCTGCAGTCGGGAATATACTCCATCTTTTGATCTCGAAATCTTTCATACCGTATTTAATTTCGGCTCTGTGTACATCTAAAATACGACAGTAATGCGGACATGAACCAACCAGATGCGTATTAAAGCTGCAACCCCCCCACTCTAGCGATGTTGGATACATCATTTCCCAGAGGTCAGTATACATATATACAGTACCTACGAAGGTGAAACGACAACGCTGATTTGTGGTGCACCTTTCACGTTTCATGAAGCTCATGTAAATTAAATATTCGGGGCCTCTAACGCCGTCAACGCATACATATATGGGGCTCGACCAGACTGAAGCCCGTGACAGCTGCAGCCAGGCTTGAATTCCTTACAATCATAAGAGCTTAGGGAGCTGTCAACCCTTCGCTCGTACTTGACACTTCCTCACACAAATCTCCCAGAGGCGTTGAGGGAACGGAGCGTCCAACGATGAAGTCGAGGCCAACGCCCTCTCTCAGTCGAGGGCCACAGAGAACTTCTATGCCACCGCAGCACGTCCGGCGGGACATCATGGGCCCGCTACATGCAACGGCGATGATATATTCCGGAAAGCCAATACTGCCGCTTGGTATATCCCCGCGAGGTTTAGGTCAATTCATAGTCAGATGCTGACAGCTACGTGTGTAGAGCTTATACAGAAGCTATTGGATTATCTACCAGTCTCGGATCTCATGAACTTTGCAAAATGTTCCCGGCGATTAAAGGAGATGGTGTACGATGATTCCCGATGGATTAAAAAACTTAAAGATATGGGAATTTGGAATGAAGAAGAGGCGAGACAACGGTACGAGGAGGCCATGGCTGCGCGGAAAGCAGAGAGAGACCAGAGACGGGCCACGAGTGTAGCTGGCCCACAGGGCTCGGGGAATGATGGAATGGCACGCCCCGACAGTATGACGATATTCGATGCTGGTGAGGAGGAGAGAAGGCAAAAGGCGGTTCAGCAGGACAAGGAAAGGAGGAGGCTGGAGTTTGAAAAGAGGAGGAATACGATGACTCTTCCCTCTGGCATAACGATTCAGTCAGCTGGTTCGGCGAGTTTGATATCAATGGCTACTCCAGCACTTGCGCAGTCCTCGCCACCGCCAATACAGGGACCGGGGTCGATACTGGCGGTTTTCGATAATATCGTCTCTGCGAGGGGATATGCACGATATGAGTTTGGGAAGATATATGGGATGCTTGCGCCTCTATATTTCAACCTGGCGAAGGCTCGGACGCATACCGACCCGATATTATTCCGGCAGTTTCGGGAGCCGGAGGAGCAGGCAATAATGCTGGCACAGCTCAAGATCTTTGCAAGAGCGGATTCAAGCCAGGGCTGGAGGGATAGGCTGGACCGTTTAGAGTCTATGACCAGTATATTTGAGAATGCAGCACTGAGGGAGTTTGAGGGGTATGTTGATTTCCTTGAGCATGCAAAGGGCCCAATACGAAGCGAGATTCTAATTCCAGGCGTGTAAAAGTGGTTACGAGGCGCAAGACATTGATGGTCGGATGAAGCGTTATGCGCAAGTCCTCATTCACCTGAATGGAGGACAGGCGGCAATCCAGCTGTTTGTGCAGAAGCACCCTGTCATGTTTGAGAGAGAACGACTGGGAAACCCAATGGACTGCTTTGAGTACGCGGAGTCCACCTGAGACCTGTGACTGTCACACGCTGACTAGATTCGAAAGTGCTGGTGCACTAGGAGAGTTCACAACACAACCGGTGATTGAGTTCTTCACACGTCTCTCGACCCTTATTAACGAGCAAGCCAATGTGATTGATCGGGTATTCCCAGAAACCGTCAATGTCATGATACCCTTTCTTGAACGAGTTTCCGAAGATGTCATAGGAGAATATGTCACCCCAATTCTTGACGAAGCACATGAGCGGGATGGCGAGTTGTACCTACAAGCAGTAGGGGGGCTATTTCAACAACTGCGGCAATTTTCGGGTTCTGTAGCACGACCGAAGCAATCAGGCACGGAGGAGCAGTACAGGAAAAAGGTATGGCAAATTATGACTAGGGTGTTTGAGCCTCATGTGGATTTATATCTCCAAGAGGAATTGGATCATTTCAAGAAAAAGGCCACAGGGGAGGTTGATGAGTGGAATGAGAAGGTATTTATCTGGACCATAATATTCGCGGCCACGCATTGCTGACGAGGAGCAATCCCCCCAAGGTTACGGAGGCGGACGCTGCGACAGTCTCTCTGCTAATGAGCGGCATAAATCGAGAAGCGGATAAACGGGATTTTCTATCGACATTCAAAAAAGTGATTTTAATGCCTGTACAGGCGATTCCGTTAGCACCGTTTGGTATAAAAACGGGCTCATCGAGTAACAAGTCGTTGGAAGTGACAACAGCAAATTTAGTTATTCAGGATCAGGCCCCTTCACGTTCGGGCACACCAGTGCCTGGAAGTGATATCAGCCGAGCATCTACGCCTGTAACATCCACGGTCCCGACGACAGAATTAGCAGCAAAAGCAGCAATCATGAATTCCCGCCTGGAGGGTATACGGTCACTTTTCAGTATTGAGATTGCATTAAAGCTATTGCACCTTGCAAAAACTAGTTTGGAACGAGCCGGACAGTTTGCAAGAATCGAGGGCCAGACGGGGGAAGAATCGTGAGTCACGTGACATTGACGAAATCCGGCCAAATCTGTTCCATATGCTGACCCCCAAAAAGTAAAGAGCAATGTGAAGCCATTTTCATTACCCTCCTCCAGGTCCTTGGCCCTTCACACATTAAAGCTGGCTTCGACAAAGCCCTTGCCCATCTGGCATCTTACAATCCTCGTGAGGTATCGCACACTACCCTCGCCGTCGCTCCACTCGTAACCTTTCTTGAGCTGGTGAATGTGGGAGACCTGATACAGCAAATGGTCGATGTCTTTTACGAACAGGAACTTGTGGCAATGAAGTTGACGGACAAAAATGACTTTTTGAACCCGGCCGCGAAGGAGAAAAAGAAGTTTGAGAAAATGCTAGATGAAATGGTTGCCGCGGGCTTGGATCGGGGAATCGACGTGCTGATGAATGAGGTTGATTGGTTGTTTGCTACCACGCAACAGGCTATGGATTTTAACCCGGGAATTATGACTATCCCTGGCACTATCGGCTCCTCCACCGGGGGATCAGGCAGCGGGGAGGTAGCAAAAGCTCGACCATTTTCAATGAGCTTCGTCGGTGTTTTCAAGGGTGGCGGCGTGGCATCCTCGTCCTCCTCGCCCCGGGTGTCTATTGCGGAACAAGAAAAAACAAATAGAATGAGCATGCCGTTCGCTGCACCTAGAGATTTCGATACTGCGCCTACCAAGACTGCAGTGAGAATCGTGGAGACTGTGGCGAGTCATACGGCGCTGTTGAATGGGCTGGCGGATAAAAATGTTTTGGATGTGTTTAATCATGAGGTTGGACTGAGGTTGTTTACGAGTTTGTGTAAGCATATTAAAAGGCAGAGAATCTCGATTGATGGTGCAGTGAAGTTGATTACGTATGTCCTCTTTCCTCCCCACTCGTCTTGTTGTGATTAGAAATTAACTTTGGGTTGGTGGGCAGAGATATTAACTACTACCACTCGTTCATTACAACCCTGAAATTGAAACATCTCCAACCGTCGTTTAATGCGCTGAGGGAGCTGTCGCAGATATACCTTATTGACCCCAGTCATGCCAAGCAGATGGCCGCGATTATTGCGGATACGAGTAGATTTGGGGGCATTTTTAGAGTGGAGGAAGTTTATGAGTATGCGGAGAGGAGGGAGGACTGGTTTACGGTTAAGAGGGAGGTGGAGAGGGCGATGTATGGGTTTGGACTCTGTGTTGTTATGTGAGTTGGGATGGAGCGGTGGTTGTTGGTGACTAGGCCTTTCTTGTTTTTCGGAAGAGAGGGGGGTGGATTGAAGATTAAACGAGTAGATTACTTTTTTGTAATTTTTATGCAGGTTTTGTTTGGAGAGGAGTTGGGGTGGTGAAGGTGAGAACTTAGGGTAATGATGTTGTGATAAATATGTAATAATATTCGTGATGATGGTGATGGGATGAAATGTATATGATTATGCTAATGGTGGCAATTGGGATGTAAAGTACAAGGTTGCCTTTAGAATGCTTAGTAGCAATAGCAAGTGTATATACGAAGTATTGATCAATACTTTTACATGGAAACATTTCACTGGTGATACAACCTCAGTGGATTTATTTCAGGAGATGTTCACACAGTGACTCGGCTTCTCCCCAGACTACCAAGCCATATATTAACAAATCTATATCCTCTATTCTATTTTCCTACTCAAGCAGCCCCACTTCCCCTCTATTCATCCACATAATCGGCTACAACCTCTGCACCTCGGCAATAATGTCCTCTACCCTAAATTTCTCCCCCCCCTCTGTAAACTGCTCCAACAACTCAATCCTCCTCTTGCCCTCCTCATCCGCTGGATCCGCCCCATAAAACTTCTGCAATGCCATAACCAACCACCTTCCCTCCTCCACACTCAACCCTCTATCCTTCACCACGCCCCCCTGCGCAAGCACGAGTCCTTTCTCATCCATGAGCTCCAAGTGATGCGTCAGCGTTGTATGCGGGACTGCAAACTCCCCGTGAAGTTTATATGCCGCGAGGGAGGTGAACAACACGGTGACGACGTCCTTATGTGGGTAAGTCCATTGTAGGAAATGCATCTCAATTGTGCCCCCGGGGCGAGGTAGCGGGAGGATGAACATGGGGTGGACTTTGGCGTGGGAGAGAAGCCGCCGGAAGGTGCCAGTGGGGATACATGCGCAGAGGGAGGTGGGCGTGCTGGAGTGCCGGAGCCGCCAGAGGTATTCGATTTGGGGAGGAGGAAGAGGGCTGAGTTTGGGGAGGTCCATGTAGGAGGAGAGGGTTTTGACCCCAGGAGGAGGAGAGGTGGTGTTGTGGGCGGAGCGGGGAGGGGGGATGATTGGGGTGTGGGGGCTGGAAGGGGTGCTGATGGAGGAGGAGGGGAGAAGGTCGGAGGGAATGGGAGGGAGCGTGGAGTCGTGTTCGAGAGAGTCGATTTTGGATGCGTATTTTTTACGGAGATCGGTGTAGGTTGTGACGCCTTCGCTGGGCGTGCGTGTTAGCCATATTTACTAAGCCGTGATTGGTGACGGGCCATGATGGGTGGTAGTGGTGGAGGGGGAGGAGGAGAAGGAGGAGGAGGAGGAGGTAGTGGTTGTGGTAGTGGTAGTGCTCACGCCTTCATCTTCTCCTCCAGCTTCGCCTTGTATTTGTCCAGCACCTGGGCGTGCGCATCCGTGGAGGTTGTCCCGAGGAAGCGGTTGCACTGCGAAGGCGAGAAGATTTGTGTAGGTAGGACACGAGCATGCCGGGTTTGTGTGGCGGCGGAGGAGGTGGGCTTGAGGGATTTGGAGGAGAGGATAGTACGCCGGAGGGCGGGCTGGAGGGAATAGGGCATTGGGAGGGGGGTTGGAGGGGAATTGGAGGGGGATAGGGGGTGGAGATGGTTTGTTGGGGAGTTGAGACGGGTTGAGGGTAAGTGGGAGGGTTTCGTGGGCGCCAAGGCGAAGCTGTACTACATACAGTCTAGTTCAGAAAGTGTCCGGGACGCATAAAACGAGACTTGGCTGCATGCAGGCTGGGCACGGTAATTCTGCACTGGACGGGACAAGGGCTTGGCCGTCCTGCCAGCTCAGTGGCCAGCAAAATTGTCCATATGCACAATTGCGGGCGCCTGGCATGCATGCAGCCAAGTCTCGTTTTATGCGTCCCGGACACTTTACTGTATGTATGTACATACAGTATGTATATATTTGTTAGTCTACATTAGTCTGGTTAAGTCTACATGTAGGTAGTACTGTATATGCTGTTACATATACTACTGTTGTTACATGTAGCACATACTGAACATACTATTACATATAGACGTACATATATAGCACATATTTGTATATGTTCTAGGCCGCTCGCGGGAAATGTATTTAATTACTGAATTCGGTAGATAAATCTGTTGTGAGATAATACGTCGAACATATGATATTATTGATCTGGGGTGGGCAGTTTGTAGATGCTGAGCGCCGTATTCATAGTTTAGAAGCCTAGCCGAGGCCCGGTAGTGAGAGATATTAATTCATTCCTCAATATCAATAAATACATTACAACACCTGCCCTTGGTTTTCTACCAGTTTATTTACCTTCCTACCTTACTACTCTAAGTTTCTACTCTACCATTCATTTTCGTTATGTATGTCCACAACTCAAGCATCAGGCAATGCACCAGGGTCAGCGGTAGGCTGCTCCCGAGCGCCAGCTAGAGTTCCAGACCTCCAACCTATGGAACCTTTCACCAGTGGCACACAAGAAGCCTTTCATCAGTACCTACGTGATACTCCACATCGCTTGCCATTTGATGATACTCGCTATGATCAATATAAGGGATGGCTTTTTACAGGCATCAGATTCAAGCAATGGTCCAAACCTGAGCAGAAATGAAGAGAAAGCTTGCTTTGGAGTTTTGCGGAAGTTTGAGTTGGATGAAGATGAAAAGCTTTTGTTGTAGAAATGATACAGGAAGAGAGCTTCGAGTTCTTCGTAACTGTGGTTTCTAATATGCATTGTGCAATTCCTCATGGAGGTTAGGAAAAGACATTTAATGATATTATTTTGGGGAACAATATTGTGGAACAGAAGTACGTTGGCTACTTAAGCACTGTAATGAATTCTTAACTTTGGGTCTAGATGAAATTAATTGTCCAATTTAACAAGATCACACCTCCAGCCAATTGCAGTCTTTACAGTAGGTCATATGGTCAAAGAGAAGACCGTGCCAAAACTGATGATAAAAGGTTGAATGCAAAAGTTATTCCACCCCGCCATCAATTGTTAACCAAGTGTGGTGTACTTGTTAATGTGGGAGAGATAGTCACTGAAGAGTAGGGTGTCTTTTCTACGGCCTCTCATTATTATATATAACATTTCCCCTCCCTTAGCCTCTCCTTCCCCTTCCAGCATTCCCACTCCACTTTAACCTTTATCCAACCAAAGACCTTCAGCCAGCAACTTAATCTTATGGGCTTGGAAGATGAAATTGCTCCAGCTATTCGACAAATATCACAATCTCCCTAGCCAATACTGCTCAGCAGGCATCTACACAACAACTCGAGTTTCAGGCTCATGTACTTGCAAAAAAGTCCTGTGCCAATCGTCGCTGCCGATGCCGCCAAAATGACTTGAAATGCTCCATTTATTGTCATAACCAAAGTGTAGTACCAAAGTGCTAGAAACGATGACTGTAGCTCCAGCTGAACGAACACAAAAAATTGGACTATTAGATAATAAGCCAAGTGACCCGGAGGATGACTCGGAGGAGATCCCAAAATCGACCAGAGCTAGATGGAGCTGTTACACGTCCCACAGCTCCCATACGAGGGTCTGATCGAGTCTAGCTTCTGGCCTAGCTCAATATATTTGGTATAGGTCTAGTTTGGTATATTGTTATTCAAGTGCGTTATGTACCAAATCCAGTAATTAAATACATTGCCCGCGAGGGGCATAGTGGGTATGCCGGCCCAGAACACCAGACTACCAGAACATATACAGTATATGCGTCCAGACTGTTCGGTAGGTTCATATGGGTAAAGGAACGGTAAACCTCCCCACAAAATCCTCAACCTGAAGTTCATAAGTCTCACGTCCTTTCTCAGTATTTACTTTTTCACCTTCTCTCTACCAATGCTGAGTGGGGAGCAGGGTTCGTGTATTTGAAGGTCAATTTATCTTTCGCAATCGGAAGCAATCTGTTCCGATTGGTTGCTCGTGTTTTGGTTGAGAAAGTTCCTGAAAAGCGATTTGTTCTGTCGGTTGATCTGCTAGCTTACTCCGTAGCTGAATAAACTTCAACTCGGCTAACTGATAAGCAACCCCCGGACATGGTTAGTTACTCCGGAAAATTGAGTTGTCCGCCCTACAGGAACATTAGTCTGGTTGACATGTAGCCTTAGTCTGGTTGCACCCAGACTAATGTAGCCTCTCTCACTGAAAGGTTGAGAGGGGAAGTCTTTTGTCTCGTGCTTGTTTTTTATTTCTCCATCAGGCAGTAGCAATAATTATCACCATCAGCAGTGCTTTCTACTTGGGTATATCGAAATACCTCGTCTATTGCCACTGGTCCCTACATATAACATATTGCTGGATCCAAGGTTGCATAAAGGAATATCCCGGGGGGGCATAGTGGGTATGCCGCCCGCGGCCCAGAACTCTATATAACTAGGTCTTACAACACTGCGGATAGGTGCAGTATAATGGTCTGATTGAGGGGGTGCCACTGCGAGCATCATTCTCTTTATAATCACCTATTATTTATTCAGGCAGTGCCCAACCAAACTGTAGACATGTATAGGACAGTACCTATGTAGTACTATGGCTAACTCACGAGTTGTTGTATAACTCCCTCTGCCGATGCTATGCGGCCTGTGCCTACTGCGACCTAAGTATACTGTACTATTATTGGTGGGGAAGCGACAGGTTGGATTCTAAAACATGCTACCAGATTAGTCTGGTTGGCACCTACCAGATATATAGTCTCGTACCCCAGATATTTGGCCTTGAGTGATCTTTGGTCATGAGTTGATCCCTGTACTGGATGGTTATGAGTTGATATATATCAAAGGGGGTATTGAGTGCTTTATTGCTCTAACCGGTCCATGGGCTTTTGTATTCAATTATTTAGTAGTACATATATGAATGATATAGAGCACCTGCGATATACTCGTTATCTACCCCCATGAATTGTTGCACGCTGCATGAATTGTATTGCCACTTGAACTCCATACCTCAATTCATCCAGGTGTGCAGCTTGCATGCAGCTTGCATGCAGCATGCAACATTTATGGGGTACCGTAACGAGTAGTCGGGTACATACGACCCTAAACTCTATAAAATTGGCATATGATATGATAGAAGTCTGGTTGGCACGAGCCTCTCGTAGGCTTGTGATCGCGAGGCAAGCGGGAGAGTGCCAAGTATCATATCTGTCGCTTCCCCACCAATAATAATACGGGTTGGGTTGGGATATATAACTCCAGCCTGTCCACCTTTGATGTCGGATAGATTGGCTCAACTGCTATTGTTATGCCCCTTGCATTCTTTAAAGCTCCTCCACTCCTCACGGAAGGTCACGAAAGGTCACCCAAACGCACTTTAACTCAATCCCTCCGTTTCGATTGTTGAAGCAACCCCCTTCTCAATGCCTCACGCATCGCCATACCCGCCTATCGACATCCCGAATAAGGATTTATACTCTTTCTTGCATGACCGCAAGGATAGGCCATTTCCTGATAACCACCGTTCGTACCTCCCCCAAACTGCATATTGATTCATACGTTTCGTGCATTGAGAACTGACGTTGGGACAGCTGCCTTCATCTGCGCAAATACAAAATGCACGATTACAATCGGCCAGGCCAGAGATCAGTCCCAGAGATTCGGCGTTGGGCTCAAGAGCTTGTGGGAATGGAGGAAGGGAGACGTCATGGCCATATTCAGGTAAGTACCACTGCACCCCACAGTTGTGCTCATCATGCTGATTGCACACCTCCAGCACGAACCACATTGAATATGCAATTGTTTGTTGGGGAGTCCACTGGGCAGGCGGTGTCCTTACAACCGCCAACCCATCGTACACTGTCGACGAATTCACCTCTCAACTCAAAGACTCTGGCACAAGAGCTATCTGCACCATTCCAGCCATGTATTTCACCGTCCTCAAGGCAGCTACCAACGCCGGAATTCCCAAGGAGCGAATCATATTCCTAGGGGAGAAGCCTGCGGAAGGGTGGCCGGATAGGGGCCAATCTTGGAAGGATATCTTCGACCCGAGCACCACCGCTCCCTGGAGAAAGACAAAGATTAATGCAGAAAAGGATGCAGCATTTTTTGTGTATTCCAGTGGAACCACGGGGAATCCAAAGGGTGTTATGTTGAGCCATAAAAATATTGTCTCCAATATTCTTCAAGTTTACCATGCAGATTCAAAGGGTAACTTGACATGGGAAAAGGACAAAATCTTAGCCGTCCTACCATTCTTCCACGTCTATGGATTAACTAGTAGGCTGCCCTCAGCCTACACGAATGCCCTTCTACGCTAACCCTCGCAGTTCTTATCCACCTGTCCTTCTATGCCGGCAACCCCGTTATAGTAATGGAACGTTTTGACATTGAAAATTTCTGCAAAGTCATACAGGAGGAGAAGCCAACATATACCTACATCGCTCCCCCAATCGTGCTCCTTCTCGCAAAACACCCTTCCGTAGCAAAGTACGATCTCTCATCCATGCGCATGCTCAACTGCGGGGCTGCGCCATTAAGGGAAGAGATTTCTGAGGCGGTATACGCGCGCATCAAAATTCCGGTTAAGCAGGCTTATGGGATGTCCGAGTTGAGTCCTGCCACGCATATGCAGCGATGGGAGGATTGGAGAGTAACAGCTGGCAGTGTGGGGAAATTATTGCCGAGTATATCACGCCCTACCCTCCTAGAAACCCCTTTTTTCTTTTGAGGTTTCGACTAAATCACCGCAACTTACCAGACATGCTTGCGAAATACATGTCTGAAGACGGCACCGAGCTCGAAGCAGGGCAAACAGGTGAGCTGTGGCTCAAAGGCCCCAATGTCATGTTGGGCTACCTCAACAACCCCACCGCCACCGCCGCCAGCATCACTCCCGACGGATACTACAAAACCGGCGATGTGGGTCACGTAGACATCCAAGGGAACTTCTACATCACCGACCGCATCAAGGAGCTTATCAAGTACAATGGCTTCCAGGTCGCCCCTGCAGAGCTCGAAGGGATTCTCTCTGCACATCCCAAAGTCGACGATTGTGCCGTGCTTGGCATGTTTATGCCTGAGCTAGAGACGGAGGTTCCCAGGGCGTTTGTGGTGCTGGGGAACGGAATGCAAAGGGGGAAGGAGATGGAGGAGGAGTTGCTAAAGTATATGGAGGGGAAGGTGGCGAAGCATAAGTGGATTAGGGGGGGCATTAGGTTTGTGGAAGCGATCCCGAAGAGTCAGAGTGGGAAGATTTTGAGGAACGTCTTAAAGAATCAGATTTTGGAGGATGAGAAAGCGGCTCATCTGTTGAAGGCGAAGTTGTAGATTGGAGGGTGGAGGTTGAAAGGGGTAGAGGGGAATTTGAGAGAGGGAGGTGTATTTGTATTGCGCGGATTTGAGCGTGGATACTGATTTAATTTCTAATAAACCTATATATCAGTGTTCGTTAGGGCATGAGCTATGATTGGTGTACTCCAATGCAAACGAAAATGATTTTTGATTGTTTTGGGGGGAATCCATGTTGATGGATATTGAGTTTTAAGGAATAGAAACTCTTAATTTGAGATTTCGATCTATATATGGAGGTCATATGTATGGTACTTCCAAAATGTTCATGTATTTCCAGGAACTGGAAATAGAAATGCTTCCGCTCAGAGAGAGAAGTTCAACATCACATACACCCCATCCCATTCCATCCATCTAGCCACCCGCAATGCCAGCCACAAATAAGTATGATACCGACAGAGACCATGAAAGCAAAAAGGACACAATACAGAAAAGAAAGAACTTGAGAATCGCCTCAGCAAAGCCAGCGGGATTGAAAGGGGAGAGATGCATTCCTTTCCCTCCTCGTCCCCGCCTACTTCCTCGCCGCCTTCCTCCTCGGCAACCCATCCCTTCTCTCGACCTTCACCGGCATCCCCGGCTTCGCCACAGCCTTCTTCCTCTCCTTCCTAGCCGGCCCTTCCACACCCTCGCCAGCCCCCCCTCCCCCCTCCTCCACCACCACCACCTCCTCCTGCTGTTTCCCCTCCACAACCTCCTCATACTCACTCACGTCCTCCGCCTTCTTCCACAAGAACCGCCCAACAGTCTTATCAACTACCCACATTGGCAGTCTAACCACCGCTGTATCCTTCCAGCTCGGGCCCTGGATCTCGTTGATATCCAGTGGCGATTCAACTTCCTCCCCGTCCTCATTCTCTTCCACGAGGAACACCTCTCCCGTGGAATTGACAATCAAGACTTTTCCGTTTCCGGCTACAACTTTGCGCCTGCCGGCGCCAGCAGACCCAATTATTTGCGGTGCGGGGGTGGACGTGCCACTGTCATTGTCGTCGTTGGCTTCGGCGGAGGTATCCTTTCTTGAGGCTTTCTTCTGGAACCTGCGTTCCTTGCGGTTTCTCGGGCCTTCTTGCTGCACATCCCCATCAGGAGATGCTACCGCAGCAGCAGCGACAGCAGCCACCTCTTTCTTGTTCACCTCCGCCAACCCTGGCACCCCCGCGTTTCCCCAAGCACTAACCCTTGCCTCCCTCAAGAAACCCTCAAAAAACTTTCTCTGCTGCCGCGCATTCAGCCAAAGATACACCCAATGTGCCCATCCTCCCACAAACAGAAACAAGCCCACAAGCACACTACCAAGCCCTGGTCTGAACCGTGCATAATAATACCCTGTCCCCTTCCACCGGGGAAACCCGTTCTTGAGAAAGTGGTCGTACCGCTCACGCTCCGGGCCCTTGAGGATGTTGTATACAAGGCGGAGACGGGAGTAGCGCTCTTCGGCGTGCTTTTTTTGGAGGGCGATCGCACTGCGGGTTAGTTTCCTAGGAGAGGAGCCCGGGGGGGTGGGGGGGAGGGACGGCTGGAATTTGTCGGGGTGGAGGTGGCGAGAGGTTTTGCGGTAGGCTTTGGTGAGATCGTCGACAGTGGCGGCCGGGGAGGTACCGAGGAAGCCTGTGTGCGCGTGGGGAAGGGTTAGCGGTAAGGCAGGAGCGGGGATTTGGGTAATGAGTCGGACGGACTGTAGAAGGTGACGTTTTCGCCTTCGTTGTACTCGATCTCGGCCTTGAGGCGGAAGATCTCGTGGTCTGGATGCATTGATGTTAGATCTTTGCCTCAATTGATGCATGAGAGTGAATCCGAATCTCAACCTTCTTTAGTCCATGCAGCGACAAGAGTGGCCCCAAGCACCATGGCCGCGGAGAAGATTGCTGCGGGCCTCATGGTGGAGGCTGCCAATTGATGTTTTTATGTGTGTGTGTCTCGCTGACGGGGAGGGGGGTTGTTAATTGGGACGTAGAGTGTTTGGGGGAGAAAGTTATTTCGACTGGGGGGCCTTGTGACGTGACGAGCACTTCGGAGGGGGGAAGGAGGTGGTGAGACGTGGCCGGAACTGGCGAAGGTTGAGGGTAACTGTGATGCTGGATCAGAATCCAAATGGTTCATGCAATACAATAATATACTACAACAGAATACCTGTGTACATACCTCTGTGCACATGGCTGTGCCCCTTTCGAATGACAATGTCTGTCGACGCCGATGCCTGGCCCCCTCCCCTCCCCCTCCCCCTCCCCCTCCCCCTCCCCCCCTCCTTCTCCGAATACCGTACGAGAGAATGGCCTCTGTAGAAATTCATGAAATAAATCAGTGCCCTCGCCGGGTTCGATGGTTACGTGCCAAGACTGGGCGTCCATGTGATTCTTCTGCCCGCCAAACTGACTCCTGCTGTTCGGCCCCCAATCCCACTCCTCATCGACATCGCGGGTTGGGGCAAGACGGCCTCATCTCCAACTTTCCTCCTCCATCTCTCCCCTCCCATATTTGCATGGCATTCCATCCAGCCTTGTGCTACGTTCACCCCTTCATCTCTCTCTGTGGCTCCTCACTGCGTGGCTAAGGGTGCCATACCCACAGGCTCCTTTCCTTTACCCCTGCGCAGATTAGCCTCTGGTGGTTGTATTCGGAGATTTTACGTTTGTTTTTAAGGCCACGTACTCAAGTTGAAGCCAGTCATATTACAGTCGTCAGCCGCGTCAGCCGTGCCTCTTTCTCTCGACGTTGTCGCATGAGCAAGACCAAGCCGGGGCTATATAGCGAACGACTGAAACCAAACAAGTCCATAGAATTAGCATCGCCATAACGAAACCTGTACCGGAACATTAGCCTTCGAAACTTTACCCATATTCCTCAATGTCCGGAATTTACATACCTATATCTGCTCTTACAGAGCGAATGAACTTTGGCCGCTTCACTGTTTGTACCATATCTTGTCCCCCCCTCCCTCCTCCCCTTTCCCACCTCTCCACATAGTGTGTTTTGTTACATGTAGAAGCTGACAATATGCTCAAAAGGAAAATGCTCGAATGCCATTGTCCAACCGTTTTGCAAATATGCGCCCTCTGAGCGAGTTCTTCGACTTCAGGCGTGTCTCCAAACCTGCAAACTTTGGGGAAGTTCAGAGCAGGTGCAATTACAATCTCAGCTACTTCTCTAGCAACTATGCCGTTATCTTTGTCCTACTCAGCATCTACAGCTTGCTGACAAACATGCTTCTTCTGTTTGTCATAATTTTGGCTGTGGGAGGGATGTGGGGTATCGGAAGGCTGGGTGGGAGTGATTTGGTACTAGGTCCGTGCAAGGGTTTACATGCTCCCTTAGGCCTCGGAGGTTTATTAACGTGAAGACATGTTTTAGGTTCTACTACCTTGACCTCGTCTCAGCTTTACACTGGTCTCTTCGCAGCAACTGCGATTCTCGGCCTCTTTGCATCCCCTTTCTCTACCATCCTGTGGCTATGTGGGGCCTCTGGTGTCATCATCATTGGCCACGCTTCATTCATGGATAAACCTATCGAGAATGCTTTTTCCGAGGAGGCGGTCTAAAGATGGTCTCTCCGCGAGCTCCTATCGGAAAAAGAGTTGGACCATCAGAGCAAGAGGGGAAGGGGGGTGTTGGGCAGGAGTATGTCGATCCTTTTGAGCAATATAATGAGAGGGCGGAGGTGAGGAGCGAGGGGTGGATTAGCTGGGCTGGAAGTGGTGTGATGCGTGGTCTAGAAGGAGCTAGCAATGTTGTTATGAACACAGCAGCTGGCTACTCACGGAGGGTGTGCCAACAAGATATACCACTAGAGGTTTCGCAAGGCGGGAGTTCTTTGGATTTTCATGATATTAACGAGGGTTACGACGTACGGGAGGAAGGGCGACTAGTTCGCAATGCCCTGGCGGCGTTCCGTAACGCAGAAGCAAGGGGGGATAGCAATGTTGAGATTACCGAAGCGGAGCATGCGGCCTGGAAACGATGGGAAGCTAGAGAAGCGGAAATCCGCCGAATAGAAGGGGAACATATGCAAAGGGAGCGGGAGCTTGATCACAGGAAGAAGGCTGCCTCTCGGGGTGCTCCTGGTATACTTCTCCCGGGCCAGGGCTTTGTTCCAGTTGGTGAAACCCCAGCCCCAGTTTCGTCGACACACTCGCAAAATGTTCCTTTTCCTCAGCCGTCAATTCCAAAATCTCTTATTCCAGGCGCGGGGAGATCAACTTCATCCTTTCACTCTACTTCCTCAACGATTCCTGCGAGGCGCAATGTGGGGGCTACACCTAGAGCTACAGATTCTGGTAGTGATAGTGATGTGTGCTCCATGACGACAACAACACCGTTCGGGTTGGCGGAGCAAAGGAATCTGTGGGGGTAGAGGGGCCTAAGTGGGTACATTGGGCTGGAGAGATTACATCTATTGTCATAGAATACACCTTGCAAGCGTTGCGCTGTTTTTGCCTTGTGCTGTTGGTTTCCTTTGGCTTGTCTGTTAGATCCGATAAATGGCTTAGTGGTAGTTTTAATGTCAAGATTTGTTATTCTCGGCTCGTTGATGTGTGCAATTAAATATACGCTATGATCTTGTGCATGCGCGGTATGGAATATGCGATTGAGCGGGATAAGATGCAGTGCAGTGGCATCGTATTAATCGTATTAGCCAAAATGTGTCCCCGCCGTCAGTTGTCGTGCCGGCCTCAGCTGACAGTATGGATGATGGATGATCGATGATCGATGATCGGGTGGGTTGTATCAAGACACAGTTAGGCAGCATTTTGCAGATCAGATGAATCGCCTCATCGCACCTCCACGGACGAATACACAGAATACAATAAACCCCCAACAACCCCCCCTCCTTCCAATAACCCACCGATTCACAAACTGACCTGTTTGTCTTACAATAACCTCCTGGCCCAATCACGCGGTGTATATCCCACGCGCTGCTTTGTCGAGCTGAGGCGTCGTTTGCCCCCCGCTAAAACTATCCATCTACCCCGCCCCCTCCTCCTCCATAAGTTTTGCCCCGCCCTCGAGGTTTTGGCCTTATTGACCGGTATGCAGGCAGACACGTCACACATTTCAGGGTCTGGGCCAGTCAGGGACAAATGATGCGCGAGGCAGTATGTACCGGTGCTGTACAGTACAAGCCAATCAACATACAAGTACTGTAGAGTAGGGTAGAGTACTTTTCCCATGGACATCATACACGCACGCAACACACACATATTATATATATATGCTGTATATATATACATATATACGACATACATACGCACACAATACACACACAATACACACACATTACGCACACAATACGCACACATAACACACCCTCTCCTTTCGATACAACGTTCTTTTTGGTGATAGTGCCGTACCTACCTTTATATTAATTACCCCATCGTCTTTTTTTTTTTATTTTTTTTTTTTTTTTTCCTTTTGTTTTCCCTTTTTTTCTCTTTTCTCTTTTCTTCGTTTGCCGCTTTTTGAGTTGCAGACGCAGCTTTGCAGGTTTTGATGGGGCCGACGACTACCGAGTTTGGTTATATATGGAAAACACCACTCGGCCAGCTAACGTCAGTACCTTTACTTCTTCCCCTTCTTCTCGTTTTTCTCCATCCTCTCCGTTCTTCTCCATCTTCTCCATCTTCTCCGTCTTCTACTTCTTCGCCACCATCCCCCTTGAAGCTTTCCTACTCTATAACTTCCATAGCTTAGCTTTAGGAGAACAATATAATATCAATATATCCTATTATCCATACCATATATTCTTATCTCCCCTTTCAGCGGGCATCGCACAGGATAACAAACTCCATTTTCTATCTCACAGCTAAAAGTCCTTTTTAGCTCCATTCAATATGGTGTCCTTCATACAAGTCCAATGTTTGAACTGTGGGGCCGTTGAGGATGTCATATCAATGGATAGCGAGTTGGGAGAAGCGAGCTGGTGTTCACAGGTAATACAGGCATCTTCCCTCCCTGTTAAAAAAGATTTCTTGGATGTATAACTCATTTCTCACACAGTGTGGGTTCACTCGACGAACAGCTGAGCGCATGATGCAGGAACGACAGCTCCAGCAACAACTTCTAGCAGAAGATGAGCAGCTAGCTGCGTTGCTATCAAAAAACATGTGGTTATCTGAGAGCCAGGCACAGGCACAGGCACTACAACAGCAACAGCAACAACCTCCACGGCCGGGAGCAGCAGCCCCAGCCTCAGCCTCAGCCTCAGCCGTAGCAACTCCCAGTGCAAACATCTCCATCTCCCAACACTATCACCACTACCACCCTACCGCCCCACCTCCCGCTCCCGCCCCTACAGAACCCACCCCCACCATCTCCCCATCCACCCCACCCCCCACCTACATCCAACACCTCCTAACCACCTCCCCCAACCCCGAAGCCGCCCTCCAAGACTACCATCGCCAACTCTCCCTCATGGAAGAACAATATCACTACCACCACCGCCTCCACCAGCAACAATCACAAACCCAATGTCCCCCCTCCCCAACCGGCTCCACGGTCTCCTCCATTCAAGACGACCACACCCTTCAAATGATTCTTTTAGAACAACATAATCTGGCCCAAGAAGCCGAGAAGCTACGGCGGACTCGTGCCCAGGAAGAGGAGCAGATGATTTTCAACCAGTTGATGATGGATACGACTTGTGGGGTGGGTGATCTCATGAGCGATATAGTCCACCAGCAGCAGCAGATGCAGTCCATGGATATGACGGGCCAGAAGGTGGTATATCCAGGTGCTCCTGGGCAGCCTTGGGTGGCGACCGAGGAGGATATTTATGGGATGGATGATGAGGACAGCCCGTGCTCGATTTACTATTCTAGAGTAGCAACCTTCCTTTGATATGTTTCTTTTATACCTTTGTTCTGCTTTTCTAATTTTTCTATTAATGAAATACATTTTATGGATTATGAGGTATGGGGATTATTGTGGGTTATGCATATTGGGTTTCTCGGTATATGTATATGCAAAATGCTTCAGTGAAGGATGGGGATATACAAGTAGCTTTTTTTTTTTTTATGATGGTCGCTAATAGTACTGGTGCATCTTTCGTTAATGGGGTGGTGGACGGCATCCTCTTATATCTACTTTGGGCTTTTGGTTTGAGTTCTTTCCGTATAGCATACCATTGTCTATTTAAATACAAACCTCAATCAAAGTGCCCTCAACTTCCAAATCTTAGGTCTTCACGAATGAAGTTTACCCTGACTCAAGTAAAGGAAAAATTCAGAATCATGTCATTTCATTTATTCCAAGCAAGTAGTTTGTATATGCTGTAATCCCCTCCATTCTACCTAGCAGCACAAATCCTACTCGTGCAAGTGTATGTAAGCGGCCCATCTTCTCTATTCCTCCATCTTCTCCTTCTCCTCATCCTCATCATCATCTTCCCCCTCCAACGCCTTCTTAGCCAACCTTTCTGCCTCCTCTTGCAGCTCCTTCGGCACCACCTGATGCCTCCCACCAGTCTCCTCTTTGCCCACCCAGGTCATCTCAATCTGGAACTCCTTATCCTTGGAATCCTCATGGGCTGAATGAATTATCCTAGCTGCATGCTTGACCGCTTCCCTGATGGTGATGTTTGCAAGATCGAGTTTTTCGATTTCGGCTTTGGCAGCTTGTCGGCCTTTTCCAGTGGCAGCGCCGTAGTATCCCTACCGGAACAGTTAGCAGGGACTCAGTGGGGTAGGTAGGTATGAAAGATATACCCAATAGAGTCCACTAGGCTCAATCATATACAATCCAGGCTTGCCATCCTCGTCGACACCGCCAATTATAGCCGTGATACCGAATGGCCTTACAGAGGAGTAAAGTGTATATGCCTGTGCTAATCCACCCATGTCGTCTGCGATGCTCGATATTGGCATTGGGGATTGGAAGTTCCTTCTCCATTGTGCTGCTTGGTCTCGGGCGCGGTTCACGAAAGCTCGACCATCTGGGATAAGACCGGAGAATGCCTGGAGGAGGGAATTGTGGTCAGTAATATGGGATTGCATTTGTGAGGATTAGGGGGCAAGTATGAGGGTGTGAGTATATCGGGACAAGGGGGGAGTTTCCATACAATACCAATATGCCTATCAACCGTAGATATCCGCCTATTCGACGACTCGACCAATAATTTGGACATCACGAGCTTCTCCACAGCTAGGACTACACCGTCCTGGCATCTTAAGCCGATAGCTGTTCCACCGTTCTCGACAGCTTTGGCCGCATATTCAACCTATACAACGATATCCATAGGAAAGCTCCCACACAGGTTAACCTTTTTAGTCCATTTGAAGGAGCAACTTTGGGAAATCGGTGGGGTTGGCCATGGCGGGGTATAGTGGGGCAACGCAACGAGAAGCTGTTTCTGCGGGCCTCTTGGACAAGAAAGCTCCAATGGAAAACGGGGAAGGTACCTGAAAGTTCCTTCCATCGGGACTGAATACAGAGTTGGACAGATCATAGCCTGTACCGATAGAAGTCTATATATTCAATTCAGTTTTGTTGTAATCAGCATGAACCCATACAAGCAACATTCCCCATTTTGGTGAGATGGGGTGAGATAGGAAAGGACCAGAGAAATACCATAATGATGAAATAGAAACAATGGGATTTGGCAAAGAGCTGGTGGTATCTGGGTTGCTGGAGGAGGAATAACAAGAGCCGCAAATATTGGTACAGTTCGTCGTCACTTGCACCCCCCGAGCGTGTGCACACTAGCCTTATTCATATTCCAATCCACCGTCACGTGGCAACGCCCATACAGTTCATGATTAAATTCAATAGCACATTACTTTTAGGTCCGCTATAGCTACTGAGAGTTGAGAAAAGAGGTCCAGGAAAAAAAAAAGACATATCGTAACCCATGCGTAGCTTTGACAAACAAAAGATATGAAGAACTCAAGCATTAAATGTGTGAATTCAAGCAAACCGACCCAGTGTCTATCATGATCCCCACGTCTCCCATACGAAAACGAGCCCAATCCTTAATGAGCCTCCTCCATAATGGGATGTGCCCCTGATCGCACGATAGTAGCCCATCCAATCAACCGCCAGTGCTTTTCAATCCTCCGGGACAAAGCAATTTTTTCTCCATCCTGGGTACATGCCGGGCTTGTCAATTGTAGCTTAGCTGCATCAGCCTTGACGTTTATCACCTTTGCGCCAGTGGCCGTGGACCCAATATTAACCATCAGCACTTCGTCTTTGGCGAGCTTAGCGACCTTAGCCTGCTTGCCGTCCGGAGTCTTAACACCGAGAAGTCTTCGAAGAAGAAAGTAATTCACTTCAAGGTCGGTATAGATATTTGGGAGATGTCCTTTGTGGCCAAGAACAAAGCCCACAAGACGATCGGCTCTGCAAAGAGTTGGGTCGACACGAGTACCAACACCTGAATATACGTTAAGCATAGATATTGCGGGAAAAAGAAGATCGTGTGGCGTTCTTACCAATCAAACCACCAGGGACAGCAAATTTGAGGTCATTGTTCTCAGCAAACAAGGACACAACCCTGCTGACGATTGGTCTGCACTTAATTCTCCCCTCATCGTCCCTTGATACAATACCAGGCCGTATCTCAATCTCATCTCCAAGCTTCAAGACTCCAGTCAAAATGGATCCACCAGCAACACCACCCTTAAGGTCATCAATCTCCGCACCAGGCTTGTTGACATCAAACGAACGGATGACGATCATATGAGGTCGAGCAGTGAAGTCTCTCAATGGCACTGGAATCTTATGGACCAGATGCATATTGACAGCGTCGATGTTGTACTTCAGCTGTGCAGAAATTGGGATGATGGGGGACCCGTCCGCGACAGTACCGCGGATAAACCTCAAAATAGACTGATAATGTTCTTCAGCAGAGTTTTCACGCATTAGGTCGACTTTGTTCTGAAGGATGACAATGTGCTTGAGCTTCATTATCTCTATAGCTGCAAGATGTTCGGAGGTTTGTGGCTGAGGGCAGGTTTCGTTTCCGGCAATCAAAAGGAGAGCTGCGTCCATGACCGCAGCACCAGACAACATTGTACTCATGAGAATGTCGTGCCCTGGGCAGTCGACGAAACTAGGATATGTCAGATTGAAAGGTTGATAACATTCCAAACATCCTTAACTTACGAGACATGGCGCAATAACTGATACTTTCCACTGCATCCTTCCCTCTCACACTCCGGGTCGACCTCCTTGTCACTCTTATAGCTCCTGTAATTTCCAGGCCGTGGGCATTCTGGGTTTGTACACTTATACACCTTCGCATTTGCGTAACCCAACTTGATTGTGATGTTTCTCTCCAGCTCATTCTTAAATCTGACAGTCTGTACCCCAGAAATAGCCTTCACCACTGTTGACTTCCCATGCGCCACATGTCCGATGGTTCCAATGTTGATGGTGGCCTGTCGTGAGATGATTTCAGGTGAGAGCGGGGTAAGTGTAGAAAAGTCCACCGTCTCTGGGTCAGGTTGAGGTGGAAGATGTGGCTTTGGAGTGACAACTTCCATGACTTTTGAGGCATGTTTTAAAGTGGATTTCAGCTCCGGCTTATCGTTCAATTCATCATCAAAATCATCAGTAGGTTCCAGCCCAGGAGAGCCTGGAGGTGTTTCTTCATCAGATTCGACTCCCTCAATGTAGTTACCGAACTTGTCGTACTTCGATGAAGGCTCGCCGTTGAGATCCATGATTACTATGAATATGTGTGGAGAGGCTTTAGCTCCGATGACTCAAAGGAGTGGTAAGGCGCTATACCCAATGATACAAGCAACGCCGGTGATGTTTCAATGGTGCAGCCGCTGGAGATATATTGGAAAATGTATTTGGGTAGCTGAAGTTGAGATCTGAAAGAATTACGGTGGGAGGTAGAGGTGGGGTTCAAATTTTTAGCCTGTAAGTATACGGCTAAGTTTCTGAAGGGATGATAAAGCGGCGGCTAGTGTCGTTTATTGCGGCAGCCGAGACGCGGAGTCATATTGTTGGTTAAGAACAGGATTGACATTGGTTTAAGGTGTGTGATATTAAGATATGAAGTAATTAATGTACAAAAAATCAAAGACGTTCCATGTTCTCGTATACCAGCATGCGCTTCAGTTCTTCTCCTCCGGTTTGATTATGGCGCCAACTTTGTCTCTTGGGAGCCTCTCCCATCCAACCTTTCCCTTGAAAATTGGAGGGATATCAATCTTAGGGAATGGATGCGCCTCAGTGTTGAAGACGACTTTGTCTAATGGCAAAAGATGATCAGGGCTGAATAGCAAGTAAAAGTATTTCAATGTCTCCGCCTAAAGCAACTATCAGTACGCGTCATGTGGTTATTACAGCGCGTAGAGACTCACCAGCCAGAAACTTTCCATATTGTCCCTTTGGGGTGCAGGAACCTTAGTCACATCGTCCAAGCTAGTAAAACCATCCTCTACAGCCGTATGTTCCATGAAGGACTCGAAAATCTTCCAACCCCACTCCCGGTACATTTCGTCCTTGGTCAATCGCCACATAATGAACAGACTTTCGACTGTTTCTGGTCTCTGAAGGTTATGAGCATCTCTGGGTTTAATAATGATATCGTCCTTCGGATCTTGGGGTGAGCTGGGACTCTTTTCTCCTTTCATGTTAAAGTAAGCAATCTCTGGGGCAAGCCCAGTGGCTGTGACGTTGTACATCTCGTAGCAGGTTCTAGTGAGTTCCCGGGCGAGGTGGAGATCATCTTCTTGCCTCTTACTCCATTTTCTCCCCCCTTCTTCCTTACGAGCCTCAGCAACAGTCTTCCCTTGAGTAGCCCCCAGAGCCAGATTGCCACCCAAAAAGCAGACTAGGTGATCCATCTTTGGGGATACCGGCCCAGAAACTCCGTTGGGTAACTCTGCAATAAAAGAGAGGTGGGAGGGAAGTGAATGTTTCCAAAGATGAGTTTTCACTCCGGTCATGGCTTCATTGTACATGTCTAGGTAGACTGATTCTTGGCCATTCGTTTGGAGATATTGCTTGAGAAGATACTCTTGGTTAATGACGTTAGTTCTGTGTGGAATATAATGAGAACCAGAACATACCATAGTAACTGTCACCTCTAGAGCCCAGTCTGATTTCCTTCCCTCGGAATTCACCAGTTGTAGCGTAGATGAAAATTGGGACCAGTCCGTCTTTCGCACCGTTGTTGTCAATGGCCTGGATGGCCATTTCTGCCTTCCTCCAATAAACGGTCTCGCCCGTAAGTTTTGCTAGATATTTCATCTCCAGCTGCAACGTTGCCGCCTCCGCCGTGGAAGAAGCGCCATCATCTGCATGTGAAGGGATTCCAGCAGCAGTTTTCAGGTTGACAGAGGCATATGGCACGCCGGATTTCGTGTTAAATGCCCCAACCAATCTCTCAGCCAAATCCGTAGCCTTTTCTACATAGAGGTCATTGTTATCATCTTCAGCCATAATATTTAACTCTTTCTGGAGGTAGTGCGCAGAGAGGAGTCCCCCCACCATCCGAATTGTTGTCTCAAAGGTGTTCACATCTTGATCCTGCTCCCAATTGAGTGATTGCGAAACCCATTGTCGAGCATGTGACAGCTGTGTCGTCAGGTTCATGAGCATTAACGTGTCAAGTGCATCAATGATGATCCACCCAAGACCTTCTGAGGCCATTTGCATCTTGGTTTTGCTGACTGGGTGCCATACATCGTAGCCTAGAGTGCACATAAGCTGTGAGCCTGGGCACAGAAAGTAGAATGGAGTGCGTACCCCAAGCGTGTTTCTCGTAGCCAGCCCAACTCAACATGAAAGCTTCTTTCACTTTTTCCCGTCGTTCGTCCCAATTAATTACTTCGCCTGACTTCCATTGCCACTTCCCCCCCTTGAAGAAAGGTATCTTCTTGCTTCTATCTTGCTGCTCTCCAGAGAATGTCCCAAACCAATATAAACCAAAGATGAAAACTGCTAGAATCCCCCAAAACCCTTTATGTTGCCATATTTTTCTTCGCCGGTAGGAACCCGCCGAGTAGTACGGCTTATCTTTATACATCGGCAACTCTCTGTTTTTGAATAAGCCGCCCGCAGCTCCAGTAATGCTCCCAATTCCTACGCCCCTGCTTGGTGACTTTGGAGAATGCACCTTTCCAGTCACAGCACTCCATATCTGGTCCTCTCGCTCTCTGTTCGGGTTCGTAAAAGAGGGTACGTTTCGAGGGACTGAAAAAGCCATTGACTCAGCAAGTGATCCGAGTTTCGCCTGCGTATTTTCTGCGATCGTTTCGAGAGTTGGGATTTCGATTTGAGATGCCGCTTCAATAGCTTCAGTCCTTGTAGAAGCGGCCTTTTGGATAAGAATAGCGAGTGCGGGCTTGGACCGGATTGCAAACGGATCCCGGAGAGAGTTCATATGGGCATTGCTTTATGGCTCCGTGAGCCACAGCCAAACAAACAGCAACAGTTATTATAATTCCCTGGCCAGAACTTTACACGTAGTCTTGAAGAAGAGGGTACAGATGTATGCTCCAGCTCGGCTGCTGACATGACTAAGCTGCGGATGCGGTTCCTGAATTCACTTGTGAAGTTTCAGCCTAGACACCAAAGAATCGTATTGACCCAGCCTCCCAGCAGCAATGTGAGCCCCGGTCCCAGGCACATGCGCTCACGGCCTTAGATGTGCTGACACGACTTGTATGTAGGGTCTTCATCGGCGGAATTAACATTCCTGAAGGAGTCCTCGTCAAGGTACCAGCGGCACCCCACTCCCCAGCGGCTTACAACTAAATGCGCACCTCTATAGAAAGCTCTTACGGGTTTCTATGGGGTAGGACCCAACGTCGCAGCTAGGCTCTGCGCGAAACTGGCTATCCACGATAGAGCGCTTGTTGAAGATCTCTCTATTTCGAAAACGACGGCGGTGACTTTGGAGCTCACCAAAATGCCTATAGAGAGTGACTTACGGAGGAAGATTCAAGAGGATATCAAGAGACTAAGGGACATGGGAACCTACAGAGGAAGGAGGCATGCTATGAGCTTACCGGTCAGAGGGGTCAGTACACCCTCGCGTTCCTGGGGGGGGATGAATGTTCAGAACGTCTAGATGCTAATAATGTTATTCAATCAGCAAAACACTAGAAGTCAAATCAATACCGCACGAAAGCTCAACAGAGTGGAGCGTTTGGGTTGATAGGTGCTTTGTTAGAGCTGATACTTCCTCTTGCTTTAGAGAGTACATAATTATTGTTCAATTACATTTGATTCTTTGAACTCTTACTTAGCATTGAGCATCAGCCATTTTTCTTTTCCTTATCGATAAGTGTCATCTGGCTTCACGCCACGTGAAATCATGCTTTACAGCATAAACCTTTGGAACAGACAGACGTACATACAATAACTAGACGAATCCCAACCACATCATACAATGTGGATTCTTCCGATAGTCAGCTATTTAGGAATCATTGTCGGCTTCTGCTTTCTGACTCTCGCGATTGGTAGTGTTTCCCTGCACCCCCCGGCCCTCCGATGTTGCTCTAACGCCCATGCTCAGCTTCCGGGCTATACTACCTCTCAGAACTGGTCGAGGAGCATACGGTTCTCTCCAAGAAAATTCTCACTCGCCTAATACAAATAATAATTGCCATCCACTTTCTCTTGATTGTTTTTGATGGCTTCCCAGTCCTTCTCACCTTATTTTCGGTGGCTTGTCATGTGGTGTACATGCTCAATCTCCGAAGATTCCCGGTGGTGAAACTCAGCGACAGCATTTTTATCGCCAGTTGCTGTACGTATACCCTATGATCCATAGCCAAATGTGAATTGCTGAAGATGGCCACAGTGTCGGTGGTGGCCAACCACCTGCTCTGGTTCCGTCATTTCTCTACCCCACCAGAAGTCCTTCTGCAACGTGAATTAGCAAAGGAAGCCCGAGGATACGGGAGAGGAAGCCCAATGCATGGTTACTCCAGCTCAGACCCATATTACACGAACAAAATAGCCAAGTTTAGCGAAATCAGCGCCTTCTTTGGACTTTGCGGTATGCTGATGGTCATTCTCCAGACAGTACGTACGCCTCACTGACCAGTCGATGTATCTAGTCTGGCTTATCCCATTCGCGCTGTTTGTATCCCTTACGGCTGGAGAGAATGTCCTCCCTAGTACCAGCGAGCTACAGGGAGCGGTTGCTGGGGGCAGGTCGCATGGAAAGAGGAAAACGGGTGGGCCTGGGATGGCGAAAATGGTTGTTGACGGTGTCAAGGACTGGTTTTATAACGTGGGTGAGACATTTGGTTGGACAGGAGAAGCATCTAGGAGGAGATTTGACTGAAGTGACCGCGATGGATGATTCTTTCCACTGATGGAATGAAATGGCTGGCATATGGAGATTAGTGTTGTACTTAAAAATGTACTTTTATCAACAATATTGTGGTGAAGTAAACTCGACAAGAGCTCTCCTTGGTTTCATGGCAGATGTTAGAAACTGCTGTGTAATGTAAATATTAATAAATTACACCATAACCTATAGTAACAAACTGAGTAACGAAAGGAATACAAGTATATCCCCTTCTCTGAGGAAAACAAGTTCAGAGTATTAGAACCCAAATTACGTTACAAAAGTATCCAAAGGTCATGAAAATAGAACATTCACTCCATTCTACCACTTTCCCGTGACGAGTAGTCTCTGGCAATCGTCTTTACCCAAACATCGCTAAGTGGCACAATAAGATTCGGATTAATAAACTCGAGGCCTTGCTCCCTACGCTCGTCTACCGTCATCTCCGTAACTGCGCGTTCGGGGTCTCGCGGACTCCTAGTCCCAGCTCCACCTGTGTCATCTGCAATCGCCCTTAATGCGATGTACCTGTTCAGGCTGCTGAATGTCTTTCTATAAAACCATGCAAACCACAACGTAAATGCTATAAGTGGTACTATTAAGAGCGCACGAACAAAGGCTAATCTTAGGGCCAGCCAGCCCGCCATAGCGGACTGAAACAAAACAATACCAATCAGCAATCGATATGTAATCATTGACCATGCCTGTCCTGTGGAGTGCTGTGGATGATCCATGGCATAGAGAAGTTGGTACTTGTGAACAAAATAGCCGATAAGGAAGTAAACAAGGCCAAATGCCAGGACCAATGTGCCAGAAGGAAGAACACTGTAGACGATGCATAGAATCAAGATCAAGATTGGCTGCGGAAGATAGAAGCCATATGAGAAAATGGAAGGTTGATGGAGCTTAGCGAAATCTATATATCTAGTGTTTTAGCCATTGAATTTCAGGGTACGTATAACAAAGCTCAGGTCTTACCTCTTGGTGTTTTTGCACCTGCTAAGGTAACTGGATATAATGCAACGGTGCCAAAGTCCAGTAACCGAAACGGAAACATGCCTATTCCTTGCAACACAATCAAGTTGATGTAGAATGGTGCAAGGGCTTGCAGTGACTGCGCTAGAAGGTAGGCGATATGGGTAGTATCCTTGAGTGTATCCTTTAATACACTGTACATATTCGAGGCAGTGCCACTATATCCAGGTTAACAGAATGGCGTCTATAGGGTCAACAAAAGTGTATAAGTACTTACAAGACTGAGAAAGCAAAGAATAGGTTGAAAAAGGTGAAAAAGAAATTTTTGCTAATCACAGAAAGCTCAACATCTGCTTGAGATATCATGCCTTGTAGGTTTGAAAGGTCTAAAAATGCTAGATTAGTTACTGTCAACCAAATGAAAGTGAAAGGGTAATTACAATCATAGAGGTACGGAACTGCAACGTTGAGCAAGGTCAAGATAGCAGTTGGCAAGAAGTTCGACACCAGAGAATTTGCAAGCGCACTGCGCTCCAAGAGATCTGCTAGCTGGGGCCACACTTTATGTATGCTTCTGATATTGAGCAACCCTGCAAGTATACCAACAGGTATCAACCAAAACACGGATAAGACGAATATAAAGATGCTGATTAACCACGATCTCAGCATCCTCTTGTAACGCGGCATATAAGTGTTCCGCCATATGATGTTTGATGGGGCAGGTGCTGGGCGAGCCACAAATTCCGCCGGCTTCGGATCTAGGACTGCTTGAACGGCCATTTGCTAGTTATGGTTTAGTGGTGGATTTGAAAACAAAAATCGTGTAAAAGCTAACACTTACAGCAGCAGCGACAGAGTTGAGGGTAACGAATGCCAGTGGTAAGGCTCTGAATTCTTCTTTTCTTGTCTTCTCAATTTTCCCGTCAAGAGTTTCAAGTTTCATTGTGTAATAGTCAATGGCGTCCACTTTCTTGCTGTTTAACTTAGGTAAAAAATATTGAAACGAGAAATGTCGGAGTGTGATCTGGGGTCGTTTCTTATTGTAGCGGAGGCGTCCGCGGCCATTCAACAGCGGCTCCTCATCACCAGTTGCCATTTGAGTTGAAGGGGGGTCTGGTTGCGCAATAGGTAGTGTTTCCATACTACTCTGTATTCCTTTCCTCGATAAATATACCGCCCATGCCTCCTCTAACTTCCTTACTAGAGTATCCCTCTGTTCCATCAAATCATCTATAATTTTCCAATTCCGACAAATTGTCACAGAGTCGACGGTCCCAATCCCCATGCCCTCCACATGGTTCTTGATTGCCTGTTCTGACCTCATTTCATGTGGTATCGCTGAGAGACGAATTGTCCTATCGGTGATGGTGCATTGATGCCCGAGATAGTCTTGTCGTACCCGAATGACACTCAGTGTATATGCATACAGGAAGTAGAATGAAAGCCCTGAGAAAAGATACACAAAGATGAGGTGTGCCCATAAGTACTCATTTTTGCCTTTCCCAGCTTTCACTAATGGATTAACCATCATCATTTGCAGAGACTGCGGATCTCGAGCAGACTCTTTAGGTTTGACAACTTCGTCGTCGTCACTGAAATGAGAGTGTATGGGCATCAAAACGGAGGCGGAAAGAACAGCTGCTATCGCTAGAAATTTGATGGCCATTTTGAAAAATTGCAAGAACTATATTGCAGTGAGTAGCGCACATTACCAAGAGCTATTGGAAATAGAACATACCACCCATGCGTCTAGCCCTGCAGCAGTAAGAACTTCCTTCTCAGAGATTCTATACAGCACGGGTATCCAGCCAAACAAGGTATCGGGTAGGTCGGGTAACGACGATGCCGTGGCTCTCTGCTTTTTTCGCGCGGCATACAGACTGCTCCATCGTGGTCGCAAAACGGCAAATGTAAGAAACGCGCTGAGGCCCAGGCATCCCGATATCACCAACTGAGTATATAAGTCCTTCTGATCTGTAAAGCGGGTTAGTATCCATAGACAATTCTCATTGAACGGAATGCGGTATTACTTACTGTTTCTTGGATTTGTAAGGTCGTCGCCGTCATCTTCTCCAGTCGGGTAGTAGTAATGTAGTTGATCCATCTTGGGCTCAGGCCATGCAGCACAACAGAGTGTGTAGTGGGGTATTATAATAGAACACGCTCTTGACGTTGGACGTGCCTGGGGATTCAAGGTAACTGTGTGGCGCTGCTTGTCCTTGATGTTTTCATCAGATCGCCAAGACGGATCAGCAGTACCTCTTACGGTAACAGATGGACCCTGCATTCTGCATTGCATTCAACAACTAAGTATTGGGGTCTGCATGTTCTGTGAGTTACTAACCTGCGCTGCATACCCGGCTTAAGTATCCGTATTGTATCATTCGATATTCTCGCTGTCATCTCAACCCATGTTGCATACTGGTCAAATGGGATCATCTGCAGCTTCTTCCATGCCACCAGTGCCGAAGCAGAGTACGCACAACCAAAGAATAACCCTGCACATAGAGGTGAGACTTGTGCCTGTCTCAAATGTGCGTCCAGACTCTGTCACCCGCTGTATTCGCCATTGGCTATCAGACAATTTCACGTCACTACAAATTGGCCAGGACATGACCGAATATAGTATGTATAACATTCTGTCCCAGGGAAGGTAACTGAGGCTGATCTTGGTTGGATTCTAGTTACAAAATTGAGCTCTCCTCCAGAACTTCTCTGTCGTTCAGTCGAAGCCATATGCGTGGTTGAAGCTGTCGGGTCGAATGAGGAGCTACTAGCTCTAGCAAATGTGGAGCTACAAATTCATACCTACAAGATTCGAACAGGAACCGGTTCAACAGTGTCATATTTAAACATTGATGAGAGCAATGTAGATGAGCAACCTGCTGCTAGGATCCTGGAGCTGCCTGCCGACCAGCTTGATGGCTCCTGGGATTAGTATAGCTTCCCAAACGTCCTGCTGGGGAGAATGCTAATTTTCCAGTCTCTACTACTATCCCGATGTCAAGACGAAGTTGCTCCACTTCATCACTACAATAAGTGGGCTACACTGGACATCCTTATTTTCGTTCTCGAGGTTTTTTTGAACTGACTATACTCCTGTAGTGTTCTTCACCGATAAGCAGGTCAATTTTAAATGCATCAGCTTCAATAGGCATGTGTATCCATTGGGACTGAACCAAATATATACATTGGCTGATAATTTAGGCTTATCCTCTTACATGGTCCAGCAGGTGAGCCTCTCTTTTTTGAAGGACTACTATTGGATTATATTGATACCTAGCTCCTCATAGGTAGTGGAAAGACAAGTTTATGGTAAGGTGTACTGGGTCTTATTCTTGAATTGCCAAATCTAGATGTCTTGCTGACTCAATGCTGGAGGGATTTTCAGTCGCGCACTTGCACAGAAGATTTCAATCAGGCTATCATCCCGTTTCTCTCGCACAAGGCTCGTTGAGATTAATGCTCATGCACTTTGCTCTAAATGGTTTTCTGAGTCAGGAAAACTAGTAGGAAGGCTGTTTGATAACATCTTGACGATGTTGGAGGACGAAGATCTCTTTATTTTGGTTCTAATTGGTAAATATTTTCGACCTCCGCCGTTCAAACCGTACTCTACTAACGCTATAATCTGTCTAAGATGAAGTAGAAAGTCTTGTCTCAGCACGGGAAGCCATGTCTGGAAATGAGCCCATTGACTCGCTCAGGGTAATCAGTCACAATTATTTGCCCTCCACCCTTGCTGACGATAATAGGTTGTCAATGCCCTATTAACTGCATTGGACAAACTACAGTATAGGAAAAATGTAGCAGATGCACTTCATTCACTCCTAGATGGTCTGCTAATACTGAAGGCTGGAGCATAGGTCATCGTGCTGACCACCACCAATCTTCTTAATACAATGGTATTTCTCAGTCTAGGCCATGTATATGTCGAACCTCATCACTGACCGCATCCTAGGACCTTGCTTTTCTCGATCGAGCGGATATCAAACAGTATATAGGTTGTCCAGGGGCAGAGACCTGCTACGCGATTCTCCGCTCTTCCCTCAATGAGTTGATACGCTGTCAAATTATTGATTCAGTATTCTTAGAGCCTACAACTGGCCCTTCATTTCTTTTATTTCTAACTCTATTTACTTCAGGTTTCAATACCCCCGTGGTCGGAGGCTTCTTTGATGCTATACTCACAACCTGGTGCATCCTCTTCAAAGCTTTGGGACATTGCCAAAGAATGTGCCAAAAGGAGTCTCAGTGGTAGATCCCTTAAAAAATTGCCTATCTTAATGCATGCTGGATGGATTCAGCAAGCGACATGCTCGATAGATGAAGCGTTAGGGGCCCTGTGCAAATGCATCCACCAGGAAGACGCATCTCTGTGAGAGATTTCACGTCTCTCATATCCAGGCTTCTGTTTAAAAGATATTGCGCCTCATTTCGAAATGAAGGAATTTGTATATTTTCTTTTCCGGTGCATGTTTCCCCCCTTACACATTGTGTGTGGTCTATACTCTTTGAAGCTCCATTTGGTGTCATCGTTTCGCTAGAGGCTGCTGGGATGTTTCTAGCGTAAATCAATTTCAATTGAGTCTCCAAGGGGCAGGACTCTTAACCTGTCAGTAGACACTCATCACCTTGCTCGAGATCATTATTGCGAGGCCCGTAAGCATAAGAGCCCCCCCCCCGACTAATGAATCAGCCATTGTATAAAGGCGCGGCAGCAGGTAGTTAATCTCGCACTAGGAACAACCACGGCATCTGAATATGACCTCTGTCCCTAGGTTCATCCGCCAAACCTGACCGGACGAGAAGATAGAGAATGCGGCGGGACTCTCTTAGACTACTTAGAGAGACCTTAGCCCAGGTAGGGCCCATTGTGTGGCAAAAGGTATTTGGAGGTGTACGAAGGCTTTTGTAAATACATATGCAGCTTCCTGCATGCCGCAAAACCCAATCGGTGAATTTACAGCCTTGTACATATGCACCGGTTTTATCGTCCATGAGGTGTAATATATCTAAGGTAGATGTTCTATCCACTAGGTCTTATAGGTCTTATAGGCGCAGTTGACGCTTTAGTTAATGTTATCACGTGACTGGGCTCAGATACTTCTACTCTGTGCTAAAACAAGTCTGGTTTGCTAAAATCACCGTGTGCAACTGCTACTTTGGGTAACGGCAAGGTCCTTCTTTCGATAGTGTCGTGATTCTCGATCTATCAATATGACGGGAACCATATACATCGGCGAGCACGTACTACTTAACGTACAGTACATATGATACGAAGTAATGTTATTATATCAATAAGGTTCACAATTGATATTTATGTACGGTATATGTACAAGTACCTCAATATCATCAAGTCGTGAGACTGCTTCAGGCCGGTAAGCATGACCAATTAACTTGCTCTTTTCGTCTGGCGAGTGGTTGGTGGCCTGGCACGAGATGAGGTAGCGTCTAGCCAGATGGGAGGCACACGGCAGAGCCAGTCAGCAAAGCCAAGATCAGTTAGGGCAACTCAAACCAAGGGGCGTTGTCTTTTTTTTTCTTCCTCGTACAGGTTCTAGTTAAGGGTTGTCTCCTCCTCCTCCTTCTCCCTTCTTCACACAGCCTTCTTGGAAAGCCAACCCACAACTCTTGATATTAATTTTTCCGCAACGAAAAATCTCCTCAACGGCCATTTTTTGCCATCCTGCGGACTCTTCACGGGACGGTCTCAACGGTATATAAGACCAACAAGAAAGCATTTCCATCCAGTTACACCCTTCACTTTCTTTTCCTCGGGATTAGAAATATCCTCTTGCCTTGTTGAAGCTTGATAACCAAAGGTTCCACTGAAGCTGGTCTCTCGTTCTTCAATTTTGTTTCTTGGACTGTCGGCCTGCGATAGACTTCTTGTTTTTAATACTTTGTTCCTGCGTTGACATCTGACACCAACACTTTACAACTTAATACCACACTTACCCTTCAACAAACGCCACTCCATTCCTACAATAAATCTCAGTATAATCAATCATGGCTGAACTTACAGCGAGAATGGGCAACCTTGGCCTGGGGGACTCAGTTCATGCTGGGGGAGCTCCCAACAATGCCTCCGGCCAGAGAGCTGCGTACATCCCACCGCATCTCAGAGCCAAGATGCAGGCACAACATGCATCAGCCTCAGGAGCGGCCGCTCAGCATGCCGCTCCTCCAATAAATGCTGCAAATAGTTCCATAGGGAACTCTCGATGGGCTTCTGCTCCCACCCCAGCGGAAAGGTGAGTTAAGAACTGATGCTCTACATCGTATGACACGATCTGACCTTCACTTTACAGTCACATCCAGCGTCAACCCAATGGTTGGGCCGCTGCACCGACCTTTACCCCCTCCAACAACTGGGAAAATCCCGAACCACGTCCACAGCGTTCTATGGACAATCAGGGCTATAATGGGGGAGGGTATGGTAGGACTGCCCCGGGCGAAGGTACTTGGCGCGATGGGAAGCATGTTCCAGGGCCACCAAATCCTCGTTTGGAACGAGAGCTATTTGGAACAGCGAACGATCCTTCTAAGCAAACCACGGGTATCAACTTTGAGAAGTACGATGATATTCCTGTAGAGGCATCTGGCACGGATGTTCCTGAGGCTGTCATAGCTTTTACCTCTCCCCCATTGGATCCTCATCTTCTCACAAACATTGAGCTTGCTCACTATAAACAACCGACGCCAGTGCAGAAGTACAGTATTCCTATTGTCGCTAACGGCAGAGATTTAATGGCCTGTGCCCAGACAGGTAGGTTACTTCCCTCCCACACCTGTTGCTGCCCTCACAGCATATGCTGACAAATCATAGGCTCTGGAAAAACCGGAGGATTCTTGTTTCCAATCCTGTCTCAAGCTTTCAAACAAGGCCCCTCTCTCTTGCCTGCTGGTCAGAACCAAGGTTTTGGCCGTAAGAAGGCACATCCTACATCTCTTATCCTTGCACCAACACGTGAATTAGTGTCTCAAATTTATGACGAGGCTCGTAAATTCGCGTACAGGTCCTGGGTCAAGCCGTGTGTTGTCTACGGAGGAGCAGACATTACATCTCAGTTGCGTCTAATCGAGCGTGGCTGTGACCTCCTGGTTGCTACCCCTGGGCGTCTTGTCGATCTCATTGAGCGAGGCAGAATCTCGCTTGCTAATATCAAGTATCTCATTCTTGATGAGGCCGATCGAATGTTAGACATGGGTTTCGAGCCTCAGATTCGCCGTATCGTGGAAGGGGAAGACATGCCAGGTGTTCACAGCAGACAAACACTCATGTTTTCTGCTACATTTCCTCGCGACATTCAGATGCTGGCAAGAGATTTCCTCAAAGACTACATCTTTCTTTCAGTTGGACGAGTCGGTTCTACTTCTGAGAATATTACCCAGAAGGTTGAATATGTAGAGGATCAAGACAAACGATCCGTGCTCCTTGATATTCTTCAGGCCCACCAAGGAGGTCTCACTTTAATCTTCGTCGAGACGAAGAGAATGGCCGACAATCTCTCAGAGTTCTTATTAAACCAAAAATTCCCAGCAACATCTATCCATGGTGATCGTACGCAGCGAGAGCGAGAACGTGCCCTCGAAATGTTTAGAACTGGCAGATGTCCGGTTCTTGTCGCCACAGCCGTTGCAGCACGTGGTCTTGATATTCCCAATGTTACACATGTTGTTAACTATGATCTTCCCACAGACATTGATGACTATGTTCATCGTATTGGTCGTACTGGACGTGCTGGAAACGTTGGTATCTCCACGGCCTTCTTTAACCGCGGTAACCGAGGGGTTGTGAGAGAGCTCATTGACTTGCTCAAGGAGGCTAACCAAGAAGTTCCTGCGTTCTTAGAGTCCATCGCTAGGGAGAGTGGTGGGATGGGTGGAGGAAGAGGTGGTAGGGGCGGCGGCGGCGGCCGAGGTAGAGGCCAGTCTGGAGCCAAGGACTTCAGGAGGTACGGCGGAGGATCTGGAGGATTAGGTGGTTCTGGAGGCGGATTCGGCGGTCCTCCAAACTCCAGCTTCAGTGGCCCCGGAGGCTATGGAGGTGGCAGTTACAGTGGTGGAAGCGCCGGCTATGGAGGTGGGAACGGCAGCAATGGTGGCTATGGCAACGGTGGCAACGGTGGCTATGGCAACCCTGCTAGCTGGTGGTAATCCACATACTTAGCGTTGATTTGGTCTTAATCCTCCTTGATTTTATCGGTGTTTCAATCAGTATAGATTCGGAAGAGGGATAAGGCGCAAATCTCCGGGGGATACTCATTGTTATGATGTTTTGATTTTATATTTTGCTAATTTTTTTTCTTCTTCTTGTCTTTGTCTTTTTCTTTTTCTTTCCTTTTTTTCATGACTTTTTTATGAACAGGATCTTCCAGGGCGATCCGATCAGGCTTCAACGTTTTTCTTCTATTTGTCTTTTCAGTCCTGGGTCCAAAGGCGCGGAGATACCACTAAGATTGGGAACTGGGTCGAACCCCACATCGCCATGTTTCTTAACGAATTTACGACTCGACGGTTCTTCTACATCCACAGATCTTCCAACACTTTTCTCCGGCATCTTGGGCGAACTTGCTTTTATTTTTTCCCTTCTGCAAACCAACTGCTTTTGAAGAAGGACTCATAATATCCATTTTGTGGTTTTTTCTCAACATCTACCTGGCGTTATTGCTTTTTTTTTTACCAGCTCAAAGTTTTCGATCGGTTGGCAAAGAGGTCGATTGGTCGGTTACTTTACAAAAGAAAAAGCAATAATGGGTTTATTTTTATGTTTCTGTGTTTGGGTCGAAATCAACTCAGGAGCTCGGCTGCATATAGACGGATAATCGTTTTTTCTGGTTGTGAGGTTCCTTGCATTGTACCATATATATTGCAAGGGATGTCGTTACCATATTCAGCCGTATCTTTTGCATGCATCGTTTTCATTTAATATACACCGAGCTGCTCGTTTACATTTCAACGCTTCCTAAGCCGTTTTCATATCTCATTCGCCGCAACCAAGCGATGTTTGTTTTGTGATTTGGAACAGTACTTGTACTAGGTTCTGGTGCGTAAAGGACAGAAGCTTTGTATACCAGTGCACCCAGCAATTATCAATTATATTGGTCTTTAGGCAGAGTAGGTCTTTGAATTTTACGAAACTAGAACGTTCGTAGGTAGTTGCGCACAACCTATGACCATAATAACATCAGCCACCAATTAGGAGTAGTCTTATTAGGAGCGGCTTGATACATTTACATCCCCAGGCCAATACGACGGCAGTACGCTCTTGTAAAGTACTTTCAGGGCGACCACCGGTAGAGGTTTTATGTAAATATGGTGTACTAGAAGTACACAGGTTATGACTGCACGAGATCTGCTTACTGTACATACCTATGATCCTGTTGACCTACTGTAACGTATCCGGTGACTTCCAGGTACTTTTGTAAACTTCCCGAATAATACTACGAACTGACTGAGCTGACTGACGGTGGCTGTATGCCTGCCATTTACATTTTTTGGTCCGCACTCAAACCTCTGGTATGTGTGTACATACTTTCAAGTCTTACTTGTTTGCGTTTCACACGTGGCGTAAATTCAAATACGTGATGCCATTGCAGGTGTTTAGTACGGTTAGTCTGGATATACAGTATATAATCAACCAGTACAGTGTGATCACATATTGGGGCCTGGAGAGTGATACAAGTGGTGGTGGTGATGGTGGTATTGGCTTTTCTCCGATCTTTATTTAAGTAGATGTGCCCCGGAATTTCTCAGGCTCTCCAACCAGCACTATCTATTCTCCCCAAACTCCCCCAAGTCGATCTGTCAACCTGGCGCGCATCCCTTGACTACATACCGGACATCCTACCAAGAGCTGCGAATAACATACCATTGGCGGGCCATCAGTTCAGCTCATGACAGCGCTGCGGAAATCAACAGCCAAAGCCTGCGACTCAGAGCTTGTCGTTGCCTTAACCTTGTGATTCAAGCCGAAGCTTAAGAAGTGGGAGGTCAATCTAACGCGCCGTGTCTGCTGGGTTCGGCTGACGTATTTTAAGCATTTGGCCGTGTCCGCCATGAGCAATTACTCTTCGCCCGAGCCAGAGGGAAGCGTCGACAACACGCCCGCAACAGCTTCAACAACGATCAAGAAGGAGAACGGTGGTAGTCAGCAAGCATATTATTTGGGTTCATCAAGGGCGCAGGTACGGGACGAGCAAAGAGTAATGGGTGGCGGAACGAAAAATAGGAGTACTATGAGTTCGGACCACGGAGGAGACAGAGACGACGAGTCTGTATCGCCGTCACGGTCGCGGAGCGCATATGAGGGTAATGGGGGCACCAGACACGGATCTGAAGAAAGCAATGCATATAGCACCCGTGGAGGAGGTGGTGGTAAGAATACCGCAGATGGATCGACATTGCGAATAATTCAACATGGAATGGGAACTGGGAGAGGGGGTAAAGGAACTCCAAATATCACAGGAGGGAGAGGAAAAAATTACACCAATGCATTCGCAGGATCAAAGATCAAGCACCTCAAGAAGCCAGATGGGGTGCCACTGTGGAGGAAGGACATACAGTTTCAATTTCTACATTTGATCTTCAATGACGACAAGAGGGTTTTTACGAATAGCTATGATAGCGCAAAGGACAGGACATTTGCCGATGTTTATGTCGACGCTATGGCAAGAAGCTCGAAGACCAGTAAGATTCTTCGGGACAAACTGTTGTCAGAAAAAAAAAATGCCCTGAACATGGCAATGGTTTGTTTATTGGTAAATCTTGGACGGATGAACACAACGCTTAACTGTGAGTTTCCTCAATCATGTGAATGATCGAACATTACCCTAATAAATGCTTTTTCGCGTTAGTTTTTCCAGAGATGAAGGCCCAGTTGAGGACATACCACGCAATCCCGTCTCTACAAACATATACGGACCAAAACGCTTATAAACAACTTCAGGATGCTCCACGCCTTAAGTCTATCCTGAAGGGAGCCTGTGAGGATCGCAAGGAGCCTGTTACAATCGAGAATCTGGTGGCCACACCTGTGCCTCGAACTAACCCTATCAACTTGATCTTCCTTCTTTCAACATATGCCCCCAAAGTTACAGAGACCCATTTCCCACCTGACATAGATTTCCATGATCTAGTCATGCGTGCCCAATTAAGTAGCCAGTCTCGAGCAACAGCTTTCTTGTGGCTGATGTGGTGGTACCTCGAGAGTAACTTCACAGCAGAGGATGCGTTGAGGAATCCTTATGGAGTGGGCCTAGTAATTAAGGGAGCGGATATTCCCCGCGGTGTACCAGCATTCGAACATTTGACTCAAGAAGAGGCTGATGCCGAAAATATTGATAGGCAAGAGGAGATTGAGTTTGGAGAACGGATGCAGCTCGAAAGGAAGAGTGGGTTCTCCGACTGGGCAATTTATTGTCGAGCAGAGTCGCTAATGTGGCTTACACTAGAATACATTAATGCGAATGAAACAGTTCCCGGTGCTCCGTTGACAAAGAAGCCGAAGAAAGGTGAATTAGCAGTGAAATTGCATTAGGGAACATTGCTAATATTATCTTGTTGATTAGGTGTCGATGAAGCACAACCATTCGACATTCCCGACTCGTCAAGAAAAGGTAAAAAGCCTCGACATTCTGCCGTAGAGCAATATTACTCCGACTCGGATCGCACCCGTTCCGTGTCTCCCGACGGAAAACGACGCTCCATGACTAACGTAACGAGAATAAACGACCTCCTGAATGATACTGAACCCATCACTCCTCCTGTGAAAGTTCGGGGTAAGCCAGGTCCCAAGCCGGGCGGAGGCGAGAAGAGTATGCCCAGGATCATCTTGAAGCATAAACATATGCAAATCGATCCAGTGACTGGTAATCTCACAACCAGGTCCATTCTACCGTCACATCCACCGCCGACTGCTGCCACTGAAAGGACTCCAAAGCCTCGGTCACTCACACCTTATCAGGCTGCAGTGGCCGTGAATAGAAAGGAGCGTGCAGAACACATTATAGACAGGAAGCTAAAGAGGCTAGATCGCAGAAACAATAGAAAGCGAAAACGGGAAGGAGTGTTTTCGAGGACCTGGAAGAGAATCAAAGATATGGAGGATCCTTTCGCTAACAGTGATGAAGAAGGAGGCGCTGGCGATGATGGAGTCATGTCTGGAATTCGATTTGATGTAGACGGAAATCTGGTTCTACTGGATTCCATCTTTAAGGATAGTGCTATACCTGGAGACGCTGGAGCAGATGAGGGGGTGAGGTTGAACGTTATCGAAGCCAATGCTCAGCTAAACACAACATCCCATAGTGAGCGGCGGCGGGGAGGTCATAAGCAGCTTCCCTTACGTGCAAAATATGTCAACGGAACAAATTTCCGTGGGTGCGCAGGGTTAGTCCCAAGGGATGATGAGATAGACGACTTTGGAGAGGAAGCTATTGGATTTGCTGCTGCTATAAGAAGGACACAACGAAGATTAGATAGATGGGAACAGATGGAAAATATGAAGGCATCCGGCGTGGCTGTGCGCAGCGGGGGTGGGACGCAAGAGAGTGTAAACACTACTAACGGGACCAGAGTTGCTCAAGTACTTGAAGATTGCAAGCAATCTCTAGAAAAAGATCTAGACAATAAGGAAGACCAGGAGATGGTCGAGGCGGGGGCTGAGGAGAATGATGGAGATGTTGACATGAGTGATTAAGAGACTCCCAAGAGACATCAACGACGACAAATCTGCTCAGGCATGATAATGTCTTTTTTTTTTATTCGGTTATTCGTCCTTAAATCCACATCTTCTCGCTAGGGTTGGTACCATTGCTGGGTGATTCCCATGCGCATTTTCTTTTACCTTTCCGATGTTACATACTACTTTCGGCTTCTAAGTTCTCATTACTAGGGTTCATACAACAGTACATTCTTGTGTCGTTTCTCTTGTAGTCTAACTATGGAGGGGGAAGAGTCTACCAAGTCACCGCATAGTGCATTATGAGGTTGGTTGTTTATATACTTTTAGTGTTCACTTTCACTTTCCTTAGTTCATCTGGTTCCTTTATTGCATGCTCTTCGGTTTAATATCAAATTGTACAAAATATGCGAATAAGTCTGACTTCTAAATTGCAAAATCTTGCTTTTCTACCGCCTTCCTCTTCTTCTCATTTACATAGCAAAATAAGTATTCTTTGAGTACTCCTAGATCAAAGTTACCTGTGAATAGTTAGTAAGTATTGGTAAGTCTGCCTAACCGTAGTGTTCGGTAGGCAGCCGTTTCCTTTTCCGTGAGAAGCAGAAGCTGTAGGGTTGACTCCAGATACCCAATTTGGTAATCTAGGATACATAGTAAAACCAAACTCTGATCGAGACTAGAGAAATTGCCCGCTGGAACCAGACTAGCCCGCTGGTAAGCCATACCTATCTTTCTTTCGGTCACGGTGCCAGCTCCATTTCACATTCAATCTTTTAGACCTGGTGACTCGAACTCTCAGCCAAACCAGGCCTATAGCAATGGACTTACGGCGGGAGCAAGTAGCAATTCTCATCACGAGCTTAGCGGAACATATCAAGACCTTGGCCAATGAAGCTTCCAGTCGAGTTTGCGTCCCAGAAACATTGCAGAAGAAAGTGGACGATTTACTGCCACAATTTAATTGCAAACGATATGAGAGTACAAGCCTTCCAGTGCGTAATTTAACTCGTTTAACTTGGCGTCATATAGAAAATTGTGTGGATTCTGAAAGGGTTGCATAAAACTGATGATTCGTGCCTCCAAAGGAGTTTATTCAAGAAATCGTTACCACAGAGCTTGTTGCTACTCTGGACAGTCTTGACACCTGGGGCAACCTTGACGGAAAGGCATTCGTGACTGTGACAAGGATATTGTTAGCAACAGAAAGCTGTCTCAGCAAAGAACAGGGCTTATTTCAGCTGATGGTTACGTTTCTCTTAGAAAAACGTTTCGCTGTGAATCAAAACTGACGGATGAGCCATATAGTGCGTACTCGAAGAGAATGTGTTCCTCGTTAACACTTCAGAGAGGCATAAGGAAGGATATCAGCGACTGGCGGAATTCAAGGCGACAGTAGGAGAACTGCTCCTCTTTCCCTTGTACTTTGCCTTCATCGACAATTCCAAGCCATCCAGTACCAGAAGATGGGTATGTTCTCCTAGACCAAGTGACTGAGAGGAGAAGGTAATAAGCTCAACCTGCGGTGCAATAGATTGGATTATTGTTCTGTCATTTAATCAGAGACAGCGCCGAGAACATCGAATTACTGAAGGGATTCCCGTCACAATTGTTGTAAGCTGTTAAGTTAACCTAAACAATTACCGTCGATTTCTCACGAAAGCACATAGTAAAAACCTTGGGAAGATCATTATCGAATCTAATGACCGCCTTCTGAAGGGGGTATCGGGGAAGCTCATTGCGGAGACCCTGACAGGTCTCCAGCTTAATGACTGGTCGAAGCACTTGAAGTATTTTTGGCCGCTGGGGATGACCTCATATTATGCAGAATTTCCTGGAGAATTTGAGGAAGAGGACTGGGAACCAAGATTATTTGAATATATCGATGCCACGGAGACAAGGCATCAAGTATGGTATGAAACGTCGTTGCACTTCCTATGTGCTTTTGTCTGACTAACCTCTGCAAGCACTGGTTTTAATGCCACCAATATCACCATTGGAGACTGCGAGATTGAATCAGAAAGTACGTTAGTGTCCTTAACGGACTTTATCAGCGCTTACATTCCCCGGAAGGGTGCTCAACGGCCCGTTTGGATTGATGTGAAGGCCTGCAATGTCGAAAACGTGGATATATATTCACCATATATTCAGGATGATGAGCAGGCTGAAGATGAAAAGCTGGCTGAACTCCAGCTCACATTGATTGACTACAATGTCGACCGCTACTTGTATTTGAGATCCTCACAGCCGTCTACAGCACCAGAAAGAATTGCATTTACTGTGAAAGATATTCATGGTGATCACTACGCAGACATTATTGAAAAGGCTAGAAATCTGGCCCGATTTGTTACTAGGCGACCTGCCCTAGGCGAACCCCTTTCTGATCTAGAACTGCCGACTGGGTCCCATAGGTCCCATAACGATGCGCAAGCGGCCTTGGAAATCCGGAGGGAGGCTATCACATCTATGGCAGACAGTCCCACGGTGGACAGAATAAACTATAATCAAAAGGCAGAGGGCACGAAGGACAGTAGTGTGCACCCAGTTGAGGGTAATGGTATAAGTCATTCGAGGAGATCACCCACGGAACCCCAAACCGGCGCTCTTGCCCCCTTGAAGTCTGTCCAGGCTGTTTCAGGCGCCCTTGCTAGACTAGAATCAACTGTCAAAACAGGTACTTCGAATGTATACACTATTCCTCTGGCAGTGAATGATTTCCAATGAGAAAGAGGCTAACGCTATTATACAGTCAAAATTTCTAGGAAGCGATGGAGCCTCCGTTAAGTCAGCTGTAAAAGAAGCTGGGCTTTCGCAACACCTCAAAGCTCTGAAAAAGGAGACTACCATAGAGAAGAAAGAAACATTGTCAAACTTCACTACTGCCTCGACTACGACGGGCAATCTTGCTCACCCACCGATAAATAAAAAGAAGAATATTTATGAATCTGACAGTGAGCTGTCGGAGCTCAGTGAGCCGCCTGAGGAGCTTGAGCCTGTTATTTCCCTGCCCATAGTAAATGTTGACAATAAAAAAAATAGTAGTCTTGCGGTTCCACGTTTCAAGAAGGCGGATAAAGATATTGAGCAAGGCGCAAATGGCTCCATCCACGTAGTCCAATCTGGGGCCGAAATACCCAAAATTTTAGATAAGAAAAAAGCTTCGCTGGGCACCCATGAGAAATATGGAAGGGCGAAACTTCAAGCTGAAGGTATCAAGGATGCTTCTTCGGGAGTTGGTGATCAGGTCTTGCCTAGACGGGCACCAATATTCCAAAAGTCACAGGTTCCCAAGGCAACATTGAATGAAATAACCACAACGGCCATAACGGTGGCAGAGGACAAGATACAGCAGAAGCCCTGCAGAACGTCAAAAGGCTTGATAGACAGCGGCGTGGACATCCCCACGTCTTTGGAGAAACCCAGCGCATCTACCAAAACCCTATTGAAGACGACGATTGCGAAACCCACGACACAGCTCCCCAAGAAAACGGCGGCGGTTGCAAGGAACCCGCTGAATTTTACCAAGCAAATCAAAATTCCGATAAAGGTACACCCCACCAATGGGAAAATTCTTGATATTTATGAACTGCCTTCCGATGATGAGGAGCATTATATACTTCCAGTGAAGGGGAAGGGTGGAAGAATCAAGCAAAAAACTGTGCCTGTGAAGGGTAAAGGTAAGACAACGACAAGGAAGCCAACCTCTAAAGGTGTTACAAAATCTGCCCTAGAAGCCGAAGAAAATGACATAGAGCAATTGGATGTACAACACCAAAATAATGTTCCCTCAAAAATAGCGGAGGTATCAATAGCGGAAAATGAAGGGTCACTAGTTCCCACGGCTTTGAAGCTTGGTATGAACGAAATACGAGCGCAGCATCTGGTTCACAAAATCCAAGAGGATAGGGCACATAAACCCACGGTCCAACGCCCTAAAGTAAAAGCAGCATCGAAACTGAGTATTCAAGAGGCTGATAACGCTCCGAAGGATTATAGGGTAGCCAAAAGGGTGGTGCTTGATACATCGAGAATCCCTGCGAAGCAAGGAAGCAACGAGTTGGAAACGCATTACCAAGGTGAAGTAGAGATATCTGGTTTTGAGATTCAGATATCAAATACACCTGGCAATGTTTTCAGCAATGTGCCCAAAGACCCTGTATCAACTGGCATGGCTTACGAGGCAGAAAATGCCAAACCTGCTGAAGCGTCAGGCGGGACCAATATTTCCAAAGAGAAGTTGGTATCAGTACTGCCTGAAAACATTCAGGAACATAGGGAGGGGGAAACCAAGGAGGAAGAAGTGGAGAATGACGCTGACAATGCATTACCATTCAAATCCAGCGCTGCTATTGACGGCCACACGCTGAAGCTGTCGCCTTCGGGAAGGGAGAAATTGACGGCTTCAGGAATTCTCAACGGTTCCAAAAAAACACAAACGACCCTCAAAAGGAAAGCTAAAGTTTCCGAAGTTGGTCCCAGTTGCAAGAGATTCCAGGGACGGCTACAGATGGGTGCTGAACCAGTACAACTGCCAGGTCGCACGAGAAGAGCAGCAGCAAATGTTGCTCTAGCAAAGTTGAAGTTGCAGGGCACAAGTTCGAGTCAATATCAAGATGAGGAAGAACGTACCGGGGCAGTGAACACGCCACAGGAGAATATACTTGCGGCGCGTTGTAGGCTCGTAGAACCACCCCATGAAAATAACAGCGCATCACCATCACCACAAAAGAAGCTCCTTGATGTACAAGAAGTGAATGATGACGGCCTTCCCGATCTTGAGAATCACCCGCACTTGATCAAATTGGTTGTGGAGCAGCATTATGATCAGACTCTGGTCTCCGATATCCCTATAGAGCCTTGCATTGTCAAGCCTATGGCGCTTACAGAAGCAACTGAGAAGTTGGAACCATCAGCAATGGTTTCTGGAACGTCTGGACCAAAGGAAGCGGAGGTAATATCCTCGGTGAAAGCGACTGGGGTATCAATTGTAAAGGGCGGGCCTGACAACCATTTCCAACACAACTCTCAGGAAGCAGATGAGCCAGTGATAACTAGAGACAGTGCACCAAGTGATGCTACCGCTCAAGTGGCACACCCTATTGCCCACGTGAGGCTCTCGCGAAAACAGCAGGCTAGAGGGCTACCGGTACTTGATAAGGATAAGGGAAACAAGACAATCCGGACTAAGTTGCAAGTACCTCTGAATCCGAAGACACCTGATGTTTCCCTAGATAATCTGTTAAATAGAAAACCACAGATCATATCATGGGGGAAAAAAGGACCGCTCAATCAAGGACGGCTAGTTGACACTTCCGGAGCTTGTGGACATAGATGTCTCAATATTTCCCTAACAAAAGCCCAGTCGGCTCGACATGAGGAAGAAGATAGCCCTTCTCAGAGAGTAAGGACAAAAAAGCAAAAAATAGGAACAACACAGAGTGTAACGCAGCCTGGCGATACCGAGTACAGGAGTCATTCATTTGACTCGCTGTTATTTTCCAAGGACAAAGCCGTGTCGCATGAACCCAATTCCAAGGTAAACTATTGTTTTCCAAGCTACTGGCCCTAGTTTCTAATGGGTGGATGAAACATATGTTAGGAAATATCGAGGTGCTCCCCCTTGGTTTCGAGGATAAATACACATGACATGTTACAAGGCGAGGATCAGGGTGTCCAGTCTCACGTTCCGGTTTCGTTCAGTGACCTTCCGGAGAAAGATATAGGGCGACAGCGGGATGAATCAGAGGAGATGGATCATGATTCACTGTTGGCCCAAATGTTGGAAAATGAACATTTGAACAGTGTGGTTCAGGTGTTAGACGCGAAGGGGGATGAGAGTGTGCCACAACCATCGCCTCACGACTTTATCCCAAGCGAATGCGTTAGTATCAAGGAAAACAGGATTACACTGCCAAGAACCCCAGAGGGGAAGAGAATCGATTTCTGGAACGAGCCTGGTTATACAAGGAATATCGAGATTGGATCTGAGAGGACCCCAGACGTTGACGGACCTGCATCGATACCTTTGAAGCCGCAGAAGCCACGAATGAAGCAGATGGTGTTATCAGAAGATGTACCTCCAGTTTTGATTAAGCAAAGCGGAAAGAGAATCGAATCAACCACAGTAGATGATCCATTTAAAGGTAATAAAAGTGGAGCCCCATTACCCTGAACTTACTAACTTTCGTGCAGGGAATCTATCAGCAACGCGTCCACCACCTAGTAGTTTCCTTGAACGGCTCAATAACATTTGTAATGGAAGCACTTCACAGGAGCTCACAACGTCGCCTGAGGACCTACTAAAGCCTCAACCTCAACCTCTCCAATCTTTTAAAAACAAACCACTGAATGCTACATGTCAGCATGCTAAATCACGAATCTCTTCTCTGGATCCTAAGGTAGTGAAGGCCGTAGTACGCAAAGAGTCATTGAGGAAACAAACGCCACTCACTGGGAAGGCAATGGGTAAATCTACGTACAAGGGTCTTACCTTGCCAGCAAAATACGGGCTAGATACAGAAAGGACACTAGTGAATAGGAGTTCGCCGCTCTGCTACAATTCCGGGACAGAAATTAGTTCTTCTAGTTCATATGTGGGGTCTAATGTGGATTTATCCGTTAATGAAGAGTCATCGAATATCTTGGGAGGCTCAGTGAAGGAAGCTTGTCTGGAGGGCACAAGTGACGACTCAAGCATCCTGGACCCATTAAACATTTTTCCGGAAATAGGCAAGGTCAGTATGCGCAGATATGCTCTTTCTAGTCTCGTTCTAATTTTAGTAGCTATTCGAGGAAGATTTACGAGCACAAGAAGCCGTTGCCACTTCCTTACTAGCAAGCCTCAAATCTTCGGCGTTAAAAAAGGTTGGGCTTTTGAAAAGGGCACGGGAGGTAGAATTTGATGATTATACCAAGAAACTCGATGGCCCTGTCACAAAAAAGGGCAAGCACGCTTGCTGGGCAGCACAAACTTGCCTTGAAGCGGTGGTTGGGCTCGTTAGTCATCGGGAGGTGAATGCGAAGAGGAGCAGGGTTGGCCATAAAGAGAATGGTTATTGTAGAGCAGAGAAGATTGAAGCTCTGTGTAAAGAAAGATGGGGCAGAGCAGATAGTTCACTGAAGGCCCTTATACACTTCTGCTAGATGGGATAGAAGGGAGTTACATTTTTATCATGATATTTTACTTACTGTTCAACTTATATTTGCAGAGGTATGCACAAGATAGATATCTATCTTGCTTACTTCAGGCAACATATGGTTGATAATGTTAAAAAACCAGTTGACAGTTCTTTATGTTGCTCTTGGTTTCTTGGCACTGAGATGACGTGAGGAACCAGGCCAGTTCAATTAGACGTTACCCTGAATAATCCTGAATTCTATATTCATGAGAGACGTTCCATGTTATCGTCAGCCGCATTAAAGCTCCTAAATAGTAAAGAGATATACTACAGTGAATTCCGTTTCGCTCCTTTGTATGTAGCCTAAGCAAAGAAGACAAAAAATAGATGTATATAGGCGTTCCACTATGTCGATACTACTCACAGGTACCCAAATAACACTTCGAACACCATCGAACACAATAAATGAAAATAGTATAACATCCGAAACCCCTACCGAGAACGCCCGATGACTACCTACCTTTGCTGAAGAAAGGAGAAGATTCCGCTCTAATCATGCTCCTGATCCTCGCACACTACAAACTCCCAAGCCTCATTTCACTCTAGCCAAAAGTTAATACCATGGAGAGAAGGGCACTCAAGGCGGGCTCAGCAGTTACCAGAGGATGGTGGATCGCCTTACAAGCTTGAAAAGCTACTATAACGGGTTTGGTGCTGGAAACTTGCTCGGCTAGAGGTGTCAGTGAAGATGTGGAAATAACAAGGTTATGGATAGCAACATAAAGATGAATGGCCAATAAAGGGACACTTAACGTATGAGAATGAGGATGCGCGGACTAAAGTGAGAGCGATAGATCGATAGATGGATCTGCATGTCTACCTTTTGAAGAATGTTCTCAACCCTCTATATACATAAGTATACATAAATGTCATAACGAAACACATGCGAACACATGTAATGTTGCTAGAAGCTACGAAGTTATGTGATAGCAAGTAGATGCTGTAGTTACATGTGTGTGACGGTATGCCGGTGTGTGCCGCTATGCCTGAACATACACATGTGCTTCTCAACACCCCTCCTCAGCATTAGTCTGGTTGCACAACCTCAGCATATACTGCGAGATCAGTCTCGTTAAAAACCTAAAAACCCTGTGGGGAAAAAGAAATATAGGTAAAAGAGTGCTAATCAGCTTGCCCGTAAGATTCTATTCCTGGGATTAAGGAATTGAGGAAGCGGTATCGGCTTCGTACAAATGTCTGCCAAATTATCAACACTAGGTACGGGTAGCAGATTGATTTTGCCTGTTTCCACTAGATCTCTGTCTGATATGGTTGTAGACAATGTCAATGTGCTTGCTTTTATCAGATACGGGGATTGTTTGTTAGATCAATTGACCCGTCGTTGTCAGTGTTTAGTGCACAAGGAATGTCAATGCGGAGTTCTACCAGTGCGTTCTGCAACCATACCGTAAAAACTCTCGGACAAGGAAGAAACAATGCATAAGATAGTAACCGTGAATAAGAAAGGTATTGTTGACGGTAGGATATTGTAGCACAAACGCATAAGACATCAACCTTCTGATGTTTGTAGACAACATCCCCACTACATACCCATTGATACGCTTACCCACCCACGACCCATGCTTTCGCCTCACATTCAGTTGGGTGAAGAGATTGTTTGAAAGGGTGGCCGATTGTATCACCTGTTCTAGGAAAGAATACATGTAACTCTAATGGAATACTACTTTACATATGAGAAAGTAGCTGTGATTAATGATTAAGAAAGTAATTGTGAATAAGACACGGAGATAGCTTTTGGCAAAACCGCCGTACTGTAAAAAAAGACTGCAGTCTTGTTCGAGCATTTTTACGGTATTTGCTGTTTTGCGGTAGTTGACACGGTAATATATTCAGCCTCTTAGTGGGAGGCACGGGAGGAAAAAAGGTGGAGATAAATCTTGCTGGCCAGTGATCAACGGCAAAGACTGAAAGGTTGGGATTGATAGTCAGGATATGTGAGGCAACGCTTGAGGTTGCGGAGCAGGCGGATAAGGGAAGGGGATGAAGCTGGTGGTGGTGTTAATAAGGGCGGGCAACGTAGTGGGTTATAAGTTTTTGTTTCACTTTCAGGCCCGGGCCCAGTTGTCAGAGCTGGAAAAGTATGGAATTCATGAAGATTCTTTTTTCTTCGTTAAGTTCAGGGTAACTGGTACGGCTTCATGTTTCACCCTAGGCAGACCACTAAATATCTTATTTCTGTCTGGTTGGGCGTCAGTATTGGCTCTCATTTGGGTACTTGTGTAGTTATATGTTGGTTTGACTCCAGCTTTCTGCTATTGTGATCATCCATCACTATCCTCTCTTTCCTCATCTTTATCGGTTTCATCCTCATCACTCTCATCAGCTTCATTGATATTCCATCCTTCCTCCATAACCATTCCACTTAAGCAAGTAACTCTCTTCCCGGTCTCATAAATCCCAACCAAATTGCCTAATTGCGGGATTTTCCTCGCTGCTGAGGCTGCAGGTTGGTCTGACTCGGGTTTCTTGGCTTTTTTACTTGGTGGCTCAGCACTGGAGCCGACTGCTGTGAGACGCTCTTTGATCTGCTCAATGTCCACAGCCCATATCCTGATAGTCCCATCGGATCCTGCAGAAACCGGAAAGAGAGCTTTCTTTCTTTTTTTGGGTCCGAATTCCTGAGCTACTTCATCGGCATCGCATGGCACGTCCGCTTCCAATATCACAAAATCCTTCACTCGTCCTACCATGCCCATTTCACGTCCACCAACATGACCGAGAACTATGGGATTGTCAATGTCGATTCCACCCTTTTCTGATTCATTCCCATCCGCATCCTCTTTTTCTTTTGAATCTGGTTTCTTGGTTTTCCCAGGGACGTCATTTTCTGACTCTTCAGCCTTAGTTTTGCGCGGGGCCGTTGTAGAGTAGAATATTATCCTCCCGTCTTCCGTTGAGATCGCCAATACGTATGCATCATCCCCTGGGAGGGTTATATAATGTATCTGGTGGACTTTACTAATAGGTGATGGCAAAATTCTCAACTTCGGCTGCGAGTCCATTCCAAATACCACGACTCCTCTTTCGAACGCGACCGCAAATTCTTCACCTACGGGAGACCATCTAACCTTCTGTCCGTCTCCACTTGATCCACCAATTTTATTCCCCAATGTCGATCCCATAACTTCTCTTGTGAAAGCCAGGGCACCAGCCTTCCGGCCTGTCATAAGATTCCACATCCTTAGAGCTCGCTCTCCTTTGCTCACTGACAAGAGGAGTTTTTGGGAAGGGTGAAGAGCTATGTCGTTGACTCCACCGGGGCGCTCACCATTACCAAGAAGGCCGATTCCGGAGGCGCTGGCCGATGATTTGGGTTTTGGGGCTTTAAGGGTGGATAGTAGTGACCAGTCACGGGTGCGGAAGATTAGGATCTGAGAATCCTCTCCAGCGGTGATGAGCTTGTTTCGATTTGGGGTGAAGAGTAAGGCGCAAGGGGTGTTGGTGTGCTCATGGAGAGTGCCGAGATGCTTGTTTCTCGCTGTGGACTTGGCCTTCGCTTCCAATGAAGCGGAGGGTAGGAGGGCAGAGATGGAAGAGGATAGGGTGTATAGGTTGACTCGCTCATCAGGCGAACCAGTAGCGAGAATGCGTTTTGAAGACTTTGAATTGGATTTAGACGTTGACGGTGGTGAAAGAGCTACGCAGCGTAGTGGGGCGGTATGAGCTGTAAATAGGAATGAATCTGAGAATGTTGTAGTGAGGGCGACGTCTTGCTCAATTGCTGCTTCTGGAGGTCTTTCGGCGCCAGAGAGAGTTGTAGTACTCCGAGGGAGGGAGGAGAGAGAGGTTACCGGAATTGATGCTATGAAACCATGAAGCACTTTCTCATAGGAACCGGTGATGATTTGGAGATTGACTGCCCTGGATTCGTTTGCATCCAGTACGACAGGTGGGAGGAGAGGTCTGCTTGAAGAATTGGGGGTGGTATTCACAGTTCGCGCAGGTGCAGATGGAGCATCCTGAGCTGGACCGTTGGATCTCTTCCGCTTGGATGCCATCATTAGAAGCGGCGGTGCTCAGCTGTAGGGAGAGCGGGGCTGCGACTGCTGCAATGCTGCACAGGGCAATAAGATATGGTGTTCCGTTGTGCACCGAAAGGTATACTCATTCCAGCGGTGATTTTCGCGAGATAACGGATTTAAGTGTGGTTGGAAATTTCGAGGAAGAGTTGCAAATCTTGGCAAACGGGAAGCCGGCGCACAGCCACACCTCCAGCCCCACTACCTAGAGGCGAAGCGCCACTTGCCATTCGAAATGTTTGCGTGTTGGGTATGAAGGGCCGTGTCATGGGCGTCACGCCACACGACAAAAGGACAAACAGTTCGCCTCCTTACTCTCCAGCTCTGAACTCGGCCTTAGTCGGTACCGGTACCCTCAAAGTCTTCCTGCTAAGAGCACACAAGAGTTCCTCGTAGTAAGTCTGGCTGGCACGGAGGGCAGCCGGAACAATACTATTGTGTCGCCGCCCTCTTCCCTGAACTCTACCACCACAAACCTTACGTGCACAGGCAACACACGCCAATAGTGTTAATTCCCCTAACCCTCATATTCCAACCTCACTCCATCTCCTCCACGCAGATATCACAGCGAGACACCGCCAACGCGGCCTTTCCGCTCAAAAAATTGTGAGTAATCGACTGAGAGCCATCACTTTGCCCGATCGCCCTCGAAAAAACGGCCGCTTTTCATGGTATTTTTGTCGAGTTCTGACGCTGGAAGTTGAGAAGCCCCATTCCAGCCAGGGGAAAGGGGTGACGACGCTACTCCGCCCACAACCACGAACCCACACCCCTTTGCCAGACACTCATGAGATGCAGTCTCGCCTCGACTCGCCCAACTTTGCTGCAACATCAAGTGCCAACAAATATTTAATGGAAAGGGCACGAGAGGCTGCTATTAAAGTGAGGAAAGAGGAGCAAGAGTATGTGAAATTTTTTATTTTATCATGTGATATTTGCGCGTTTGTTTTGGCCTGGTGTGTGTGTTGTCGTCGCGCCCTGTTAACCACCCCCCCCTCCCCCCCTTTTCCTTTCTGCGTGGCTACACAAACCAACATATGGAAAAGCTACTTACATATCTGAGGCTCTTCGATACCCATTTAGAATTTTTTCTTGGTAATGCATTTTTTTATTTTATTCTTTTGCATTTCTTCTTTTTGTTCTTTTTCTTCAATTGCTCTTAATTGGAATATATTCAAAGTTTCCAAAAATGGATTTATGTGATATCTCGCTAACTAATTTCCAAATCATTTATACAGAAACATTGTGCAGTCGAGAAAACGCAAGCTCAAGGATTTGTATCAAGTCACACGGCAGATAGAGTGGAACAAGACTATATCAAATTCACCCCAATATGTTCTTGGCTCAGGTCTGTTTGACTTGGACGAACTCGAACGTCGGTTTTTGGAGTTGAATGATATCCTACTGTTGGTTTCCAATTGCCTGCCCTCACGCACTTATTACCCTTTGAGAGGCGAATTTATGTCGGCTCCACTCTGAAATATGCAGACTTGTGCCCTTTTCTTAATTGGTCTGCTAACATCTATATAGGGGAAGACTCTACGACGAGTCAAGCCTTCCAAGATTATTCACCGCTACCATCACACCCTCTACAGGCTCTAAACACTCCTTATCTCCTGTTTTAGCTCGAAAAACATTGCCTAGCCAGCAATCCCCTCGATCTTCTGTCCGGGCTTCGGTTGTGCCTCAGATCCAGTCGGCCGGAGTCGCAGAGGTTTCACCAGATAGCCAAGAGCTCTCTATCAAGACCGTCGATACGAGCTTGCCAGAAGGAAAGGGAGGTAGTCTGATACTTCAATCCCCTGTTGTAGAGAAGGGTGTTTCTACCCCAGTATCAGATGATAATACGACAGAGCTTGTTACTGCCGTGAGGGCGTCCCCGGTGTCGCCCAAGCGCCGCAAAGTTACCAAAACCTCGAGCCTAGTTTTATCGCGACAGGATGATGCAAAGTTATTGCTGGTAGAGACCTCATTAGATCACGTCTCTCTCCAAGCTGCTGAACCGCATCTGGCCCAGATATCAGCGCCAGTTGTGGACGTGCTCGGCATACCCGTTAGTCAGGATGCTCCAGTTATCTCGGGAGCAAGAACGGATACACCGGCAGATGGTTTTACTGCTGCGTTGTCTGCTCAGCCGTCTCCACCCTCAACGTCTGTTGTAAAATCTGTTCCCAGCAAAGGGTTGGGCCCAGAAAATGTAAATCCGCCTATTACTGAGAATCAAGATTCATTGACAAGACTATCGAGTCAAGAAACAGTTAATGCAGTTTCGGCACCGGTAAGGCAAACCACTGATGTTGCATTCTCAATTGTTCAGAAACAAAAGAAGTCACCCACTGCTGCGCAATCTCAGTTAGCAGTGGTCCCTCCCATACGCTGCAAATTCATCCCTCCTGCTTATCCCACATGCTTACATGATCGTCAGAATACACCATCGTCACCGATTACGTCTGAAGACGAAGATGATGAGAACAATGCGGCGATCATATCTTCTGCCACCAGTCCAGACACAAGTGGATTATTACCTGATGATGCACGATCAGATATTGGGCAAGTTGAGATACTAGACAAAGCGGATTTGTTGTTGAGAATGAGTGATCCTAGCGCACAGTTGCGACTTGAGGACGAGCTTGCACGAAAAGATAACAGGGATCCTTATAATGAAATTGCACGTACCACGAATGATGTCACAGAGAGACTTGAGGTTCACAGAGACGTGGATATTATACTGAATGGAAATCAGGCTGATAAGCAAGGGGAAGTGCCTATCGATCAAATAGAGACTGGCGAAGAAATATCTGAGGTCCAGAAGAACCAAGAGTATTTGGCAAGCGTCCCTGTTGCCTGCACTTCGAAACTCGAACTTGGTGAAGAGGAGGCTGTTTCCCCCCAAAGGCCTGTTGGATCTCAGGTTGGTGAACTTAGCCAAAGTATAGACGCCACCTCGACAAATGGGCTCCTCCCTTGCCCATCGGATGCGCCAGTTCTCTCCAATGAACAAAATGATGGTGCCTCAGCAGCCCTACTATCACTCAAACCCCAAGAGAACAATTTTCCGACACCAAACATCGCTTTTGAACCTGTTGTATGCACGAAGCCCTGTGCAAAGTCGCCTTCAGTACTACAGAGCCTGGAGATTGGCAACTTAGTTACAGGTAATCTGGAGGCTGCCACAAGTGCGTTGATAAGTGGCAACGGAAAGGATACAGATGGATCTGGCTCGCCCTCTGTCCAGTTGAAGACGTTGGTTTCAGCAGATGTCTCTAATTTTACGCAACGTGATACTACAGCCGTTGAATTCAAAATGTCACAGGACGCGATGCATGTTGAAGGGGTGCCACAGGCACCAATTGCCACTGCGGAGCAGGAAGATTTAACCTTGGATGATGACAGTAACATTAATTCGGCAGAGGAATCCACGCAATTGGTAACAGCCCAAGCCAACGTTGAGGCGGAGATCAATGGTTTCGACAGATTAATGCCAAAAGTCGTGGTTGACTCCAAACAGGAGGAGGTTATCTTGCCAGTGGATATTGATCTTAATGTCAGCGCGGAAACTCACCAGCCATCTTTTGAATTAATCCAAGTCCTTCAGAAAAAGCGAAGGAAGGAAAAGGAACGTGGGCAATTGGCAAAGGTTGTTTTCGCAGAAGGGCTGCGTACCGAAAACTCTCAATGTAGTAATTTAATGTCAACAGGTTTGAGTTCGAGGTCACAATTTGCGAAATTTCCTCAGGAAGTTGCCAAGTTCCTATCATACAGCACTAAGAAAAGAGCTCATGAGGAATCAACTGATGCACAGCCAATACAAGTTACACGGCAACGCCCTAGTTCTACTGCAGTACCTCATGGGCTCCAGTATTCCAAGAAAGATTACCTGACTCCATATTTCCAACTAGAAGCTTTTGAACAGCCCCTTCAAAATCTGCTCCATCAGAGTCACAAAACTCTACTAACGGCCAATCATCAATTGGTTTTCAAGGAGCAGCAAACGAAGAAGGTGTACCGCCGAATCCAGCAGTTACAAGAAAAGGGTTTATGGAGCCTAAGACAATCAGCGCGAGTCAGAGAACCACAAAGGAAATTATGTCATTGGGATTACTTATTACAGGAAGCAAATTGGTTGAGTGTTGATTTCAGGCAAGAAAGAAGGCTGAAGATCACGCAGTGTAAGATCCTAGCTGACATGGTCATGGAATGGCATCTGGCAAACCCTGAACAGAGAAGGTTGCTCTGTGTGGATAAAACAGAGCTTTCACGGCGAAGAAATCGGGCGACAAAGAATCACCTACTACATGGGAGACGAGATTATGATAGGCAGACCGGTTACGTGGCAGCGGTATGTGAAGATCAGGTGATGCGAGATGATCACATTATGGAAAGTTTGCAAATACCAACACCTACACTGCATGGCGGACTGGACGGTGTTTTAACAAAATTAGAGCCGATGTCGGAACAGGACAAAAGGAAATACAATAATCAGGAGGGGGAGTGCGAAAATCGTGAAAGGTTGGAGTTTGAGTGGGATTCGGGCGAGGAAGACACTGATGCATTTGGTCATCTTGAAACCCCGCCTGTGCAGCTGTTTACTCTTGGATCAGAAGAGACAATTTTTCGGATGCCACTTACTCATTCGGCCAATGAAATCTTATCGGAGCTGCCAATTCAGATCCCGCCTACTCTTCCCGTAGACGCATCAATCCTCGACAGTCAAGTGGAAGAAAGTTGGCAGATGCCAATAATTCCTGTCAGTAAACTCTGTGTCGCCAAACTGGTTTTCAACGACGAAGGCCCACCTCGAAAAAAGAGTCGCTACGAGTATCAAGAAAACTATAACCTCTTTGCAGAGGATAGTGACTCTGAGGATAGTTCCGTTGGTCAGATAAAGACCAGTACATTTGCTGAAACGCCGGGGAAAATATTAAATAAGCCTGTTCCGATGCCACCAGAAAGCACTCATGTGGCATTGTTCAATCCTGACTTCAAACATATCCTGAACCGTATGCAAGGGCACAACTTCAAACCACCTAGTTATATCCCACCCCCATCATTCTTCGAAAACAGGCTGGCATCCCAATGGCTTCCCTCGGAGGACGAAAAACTGAAGGACCTCGTTCAGCGGTATCCGCAAAATTGGGCACTGATATCTACATTCATGACGTTCAAAGGGGACAGTCAATCTGCACAAGACAGAAGATCCCCTTGGGAATGCTTTGAGAGGTATTTGCAGATTGAGCCACCGACGGCGGACTTTTTGAAGAGTCCTTACTACAAAGGAATTCAGCAGAGGTTAGATATCTCTGGCAGGGCGAGTCTACCTAGTTCCACCACAGGTAATCCTCCAAATGGAAATGGTGGTAGTGGAACTAGCACACCAACAATCAGGAGGCGGGGCAATGCACCATTGAGAGTCGAAAGAAGAAAGAACACCAAATTTGTGCATTTGTTCGAAAGCATGAGGAAATTGGCTAAGAGGCGGGAGTTAAGTTTTACTAAACAACAAAATGGTAAGTTCGGGGACCCTCAAAGGCTTGAAGTGTTACTGATGACCAATGTTATCACAGCTGCCGGGATCGCCAACCGCAAGGCTGAGCAACAAAGTCAAACCAAACCCAAGCTCCAGAACTTTGTTCCAGCGCATTTTAGCAAGATGAAACATGAACGTGAGATGAAAATCGAAAGACAGGCTCGGGAGAATGCAGCTTTGGTCGCTCAACAGAGGGTAAGTGAATAATAACCCCTGACCTCTTTCCTCGACGGCTATCAGAGAGTGTTTTTAAATCCTTTAAATTCATGTGAACAATGTTCGCTGATGTGGTATCATGGATTTCTTACCTTGATGGCTCCATCCAGGTTGCACAATTTATTCGTTCATATCCTCACCCCCATGCATTTGCTAATAGTGTAAATATACAGCATGCACAGCAACAGAGAAATGGTACGTCAGGTGTTAACAGCCCTGTTGTCTCATCGGCGAATTCAAATGGTCTGCCACAAGGCCCCCCTGGGATACCAGTTCATCGGGCATCCCCTTCCGTGGCACATGTATTACCGAATGGGGTTGTTTCAGCGTCTGGTGGAGCACCTGTCCCTGGAATGGCCGGAATCCCCCACAACACCGTCGCTGGAGTGCAGGCGCAAGTGAATGGTACAGCCGCGACAAATGCTGCAGCCCTCGGACTCCGATCACACGCCGGCGTATCAGGGGCAATGCACGGGACTGCAATAACTCCTCAGCAGTTCCAGTTGATGAAATTGAGATATGTTCAAGCCCAGCAGCAACAACAGCAACAGCAGCATCAACAGCAGCAGCAGCAGCAGCAGCAACAGGCAGTACAGGCAGCAGTAGTAGTACAGCAAGCGCAGAACGGCTCACATTCTGCGGGAATGTCTGGTCTGCTGCCAAACTATTCTCAACACGCTATCCTCGCCGCCGCTCAACAACAAGCTCTCAGCGCGGCAAGTACTAACGGCATGAAGCAACAACATCTCACAAACGGTGTCAATGGCGACAATGGCGGTCAGAATGGTATGTCTCAGCAACGTCCTCAGTTGAACGTCCAAGGCCAGGGTCAAGCTTGTTCCCCTCGCCTACAACAGCCCCAGCTAATACCGCATCATGCCCACCTACTCTCACCCCAGCAAATTTCCAACTTGGTACGGACTCGTAACCCGACCTTCACTCCTGAGCAGGTCCAAAAAGTGACAGAGCAGCGTATTATTGAGTATCACAACCAAATGCGAGCGCAGTTGTCAAATGTTCAAATCCAAACGGGGACTGCGTTTCAGGCTGGAGTGACTGTTGGACTTACTTCACAGCAACAACAACTCTACCAACAACAGCAGGTTATGAGGCAGCAACAGCACATGATGACACAACAATCACGGCAGGGAAGCCAAGGCCCTGCACAGATGCAGCAAAGCACCATCGTTGGAGGTGTTGTCTCAAGGGGCACCACCCCACAACAATCCCAACACCTACTTCAGAGAACTGCGAGCATGCAAAGCGTAGGCCACCCATTGCAACGTACACAGAGCATTGGGCAGCAGCAAGGCCACGTACAGGTCCAGCAGCAAAGCCCAAGGCAATCACAGGTTCAACAGGCCCAGATGGTTGGTATCCCACCACCGCAACAGCATTCCGCCCCACAAGCATAGGTTTTCAGCTATAACGCAACTTATGGCAAGTCCGAAACCTGGGTATCCGCACCTTATATCATTTGAAAACCATTATTATGGCTCTTCTAGTTCTGGTAACATCTAATGAACCTCTGGCATTTCTTGCTGTGTCTGATTTGACGTGCAGGCAATTGAAGCTGCTTTTCCTTTTCATGGGTTTTGTTATCATTTATAATTTACTTGTTTGTAAACGGGCATCAAATCATGGGTTATGGGAGTTCTTTGTTAATTTGGTTTTGTTCACATATGCTTCCAGCGACTGAAGCTGAGAAGATTCTCGGGTCTGCTATTTCGTTTCTTGTGTTTTACTTTGGCAAAGGCAATTTCTTTAAATAACAGATTTCTGTAACTATCTTATAGTTCCTTTTCATCTTCCCCTTTTGATCGTGTAATAGTCCTTGAGACGAGAATATGAGGGGGACACCTCGGTCTCACGCGCATATGCAACGCGAGTACAAAGGCTGCTTGGGATGTGTTAGAATATTATCTGCCAGAACGCAAAAAGAAATTGGGATTGTTGTCAGACTGTTAAGAACGTAGCACGGAAAGCTAGCGGGAAAGGAATGAACTTGGGTTCAACAGGAAGGTGGAATTCGAGCGAGACTACGGTTCCGGTGAATGGGCGTCTGGGATACCATGGGAGTAAGTCAGGGTAGCACGTTCAATCGGTGCACAGGATGATACTTTATAATATCAGGCGTACTCACTTCTCACCCATAATTATGAATCAGCTCCATTAGCCATCAGCCAATGGGAATGATCCTCGTTTGAAGTTCGCATTGCCTCGCCCATAGATTCTAGGGCTTTCCTGTGTATAAACACCCCCCCCACGCACTGTACGATGGACCCCAATATCATGGGATCTGATCGTGCTTGATAGCTCGAATGAGTTACTCCAATGGGTCTTATGATCCATTTAATTACAGAGTAATATACCTCGTTGAGTTGATCAAGGCATTGGTTATTTCTAGATGGCAAATCGCAGTCGCAATTATGTAATGTAATGCAATGGCTAGCAATTCGGTAGGTATGCACCGTGCGAGAGTCACCTTACATTGTGACGTGACGTGACATGTCAATCTTGGCACCCCGTAGGTAAAATGTTTCGTCGAGTAGCCGACACAAACTTATTCAGTACTCGAACAGGGCCATGGTATCTGCCGCAGACAGAAAAAAAAAAGCGGCGCGGCAAGAGGCTGCGCGAGCTGCAGCAACTGGAAATAGGGCATCAGAGAACGGTGCTGCCACCGCCACGTCAAATTCAGACTGGAATTCCATCAAGCCTTCGCTCTCACCATGGCTTCTGGAAGCCGTTACCTCCATGGGTTTCACCAAGATGACTCCTGTTCAGGCATCAACTATGCCGTTATTTCTTGGGAACAAGGATGTGGTAGTGGAGGCGGTCACAGGCTCTGGCAAGACATTGGCCTTTTTGATCCCAGTTGTGGAGAGATTATTAAGGAGCGGCGGCCTCAAAGATGTTGTGGAGGACGGTGTAGGGAAAAATGGACCTGAGAGGACGAGGAAGAGGGGCCAGGTTGGCGCTGTAATTATTTCCCCTACAAGAGAGCTGGCTATGCAGATACATAATGTTCTGTTGTCGTTGTTGGCATTTCATGCACCGAGCGCCATCACAATGCCAGGAGGTGGGGTCAGAGCAGATGTTGAGAATATACGGGAGAGCAGGGATATGAGGCGTGAGGGCAAGGAGCAGGATTGGGAGGAAGAGGAGGAGGAAGTTATGAATGATATTACGGAGTCCATCGAACCTCTACCAAAGTCGGAAGCTACTGGTCCAAGGATCACACCCCAATTATTGCTCGGCGGTATCCAGACGTCGGCGGTGGATCTGAAAAGGTTCCTTGCCTACGATCCAAATATTCTGATTGGCACTCCAGGTCGTCTCAACGAGCTACTGTCCTCGCCTTATGTGCATTGCACGGCAGAATCATTCGAAGTGCTGGTGCTGGATGAGGCGGATAGATTATTGGATTTAGGTTTCGAGGACACGCTGACGAAGATCATCTCAAAGCTGCCAAAACAAAGGCGAACGGGCCTTTTCAGTGCCACTGTGAGTGATGCTGTAGTTGGTGGTTTGGTGCGGACGGGGCTGCGGAACCCAGTGAAGATTGTTGTGAAGGTAATGGGAGAGGGAGGAGATGGGAAGGAGAAAAGAACACCCGCAAGGTGAGTGACAATAAACTCCCTTCTCGCGATGCTTCATCTGGTAACCTATCCTCATGCTAATGTTCCCCGTGCCTACGTAGTTTGGAAAATACATACATCGTTTCATCGTCCCACCACCGATTATACTACCTGCGCCAGATTCTATCCCCCAACACAAGCCTCCTCCCTACTCCGCCAAAGAAGGTTATCATCTATTTATCATCATGCGCTTCTGTTGACTACTTCGCTAGCATCTTTCAGAGCTTTATCCCCAAATCCTACTTACTCGTTTCCCTCCACGGAAAGCAGTCACCTAATACCCGTTCGAAAAACTTTGCAAAATTTATCGGGTTTGATTCACAAAAGAGCATTCTACTCACAACCGACTTGGCTGCTCGTGGTCTTGATATTCCCGCTGTTGACCTGGTAATTCAATTGGATGGACCTCCAGCCGATCCTAAGGCTTTTCTTCATCGCTGTGGGCGTGCGGGGCGTGCGGGACGTAGAGGAATGGCCATACTCTTTCTCAGGCCCGGTAGAGAGGAAGAGTATCTAGATTTCCTAACAGTACGGAAGACGCCCGTTAAAAAGCTTCAGCTCGAGTCGGTTAGTGAACAGACGGTGGAAGATGAGACAAATGAAATTGTGCGGGGGATGAGAGAAGCAGTGAGGAAGGATCGAGCAATATGGGAGAAAGGGCTTCAAGCATTCGTCTCTCATGTGCGAGCATACACAAAGCACGTGACACAATCAATATTTCGGACAACAGATATAGACTGGCCGTCGCTGGTAGAGGCGTACGCCTTATTAACCATCCCGTCTATGCCGGAGTTAAGAAGTATGCAAGGTGCCAAAAAGACGAGTGATATTTCAGCGGGAGGAAGTACCTCCGTAACTTTCAATCTTCCTGAACTGGATCTCGCGACTTTTGCTTACAAGGATCGCGCCCGAGAAAAGTCCCGCCTTGCAGCACTCAATGCTGGAGCGACACCGTATGGTATAATGCCTTCTGAGATCGCGAGACGCATAGCCGCGCGTGAGAATAGGGGGGAAGCTCAAAGACGCAATGCAGCGTGGAGTAACAAGAAGGAGGACAACGAGGGGAGAGAGGAGAGAAGGGGAAAACGAAAGCGGAAGAGGGAGATGAACAGGCCAGAGGAGGAAAGAGTGAAAGAAAGGGAGTGGCGAGAGCTAGTAGAGGAGGTGAAGAAGGGAAAAATGGAGGAAAATGAAGCCAAACAAGGGTTAAAGTTGAACGGTTTGGACTAAGTAATGTATGGTAACATGGCTGTTAAAAAGGGATGCTTGAGTCTTTATACAAAAATTAGTCTGGTTGGCACAACGACCTCTGAAAGAGGGTCTGGCGCAAACCTTTTATTTTTTTGTATATCGCCAGTGGCAAACTGGCACCTTGGCCTTTTTATCTAGTTTTTTATATAGTCGGGCTATCTATAGCAACAGTTATGTTTTTTTGTAGATAGAAACAGAAACCAATTCTTTGTCACGGACCGTCACGGACACTGTCACGGACACTGTAGTTAATCTATTAGTGCCTTTGGCACTCTACCATTTCTATATCTATAATATTATCTAAGTACATATAAGATTAAGAACTATTATCACTACATTAGTCATTATTCCCTTTATAGTATTATTCTTCTTAATCTTCATCTGCACTATTTAGAGATAAACTAGATTAAGATCTTATCTTATCTAATTAGAACAGATCTTATCAGATTATCCTAAACCCCCTACAATACATTATACTATTTTGAACAATTGGTCAACTACAACTAGTAAAGCATTGAACCTATTAGAACTAGAAAGTCCTATAATAAAGTCAAGAAAGATAGAAGACCACTTCCAGAAGGAAACTTGCAGAGGCTTGAAGAGGCTATAGGAGGTATAGTTAAGAAGCTTAATCTATATAATAAATGATACTAGATAGTAGTCATTTAGTACTATTTATACAATCTATATTTTCGTGAGGATAGATATTTGTGTATGCCAGTTCTGCTGAGGAATTGCCTCAGAAGGGTAAGTTAATTACTAAGTAGAATTGTTCTATAAAGAACAGTAATATAATAGATGTAATTTTCATTTATAATTATGCTATTTATCTAATCACTACTATTCGGGTTATCTGAAGACTGATGGATTCTAGAGGAGATCCAGCAGCCTTTATATAGTTGTTCAGAAACTCTAATGACTAAGGAAATACATAATAATAGTTGGTATACCTCTAGAGGAAGGTGTGCCCTACAGGAGAGTATAGAGCCTAAAAAGGTATCTATGAAACAGCAAGTTCTATAGAATTTACTATAGCAAATTCTATAGCTATAGAACTACTGAATTCGGCAGTTGCAGAAGGTGAACAAAGACTAGCCCTTCGACTATGAATGCTAGTTATATAATAATATAATAAATATAAAAAATACAGTTATAGTAAATATATATAATAAGAGTACGGAGGCGCAGAACAAAAGTCTTTTCCCCTTTCTTCTTTGGGATAACCCTGCATATGCATGTATATGCATGCATATATACTTGGCATATGTATATCAGTTCGGATTCGGGTCGGCTAACTACGACTAGCAAGTATCTACTATGTGACAATGCTCTCCCCTCCGCCCACCTCACACGCCCGTCCCACTTCACCCCCTCCCAACTCGCACCAGGTGTTGATAGGGGCATGAAGCGCACCTTGTATGTCCGAGGCCCTGGTTTCCTCCCACGCTTCTGAACACCATCTTTGGGGGCCTTCTTTTTTCGGCTTTAGGACTAGCTGAAATCATGGTATCAATCGGATCAACACTGACAATTTGGTCAGTCTCCGGCATATGCCTCCATTCATCAGTGTTAAGATCCTCCAGATCGACAACTTCTTATACCAACGAGAGACTTGAGATGTGCAATATACTTGGCTGGCAATCCGACCGTAGCGCATTGAAAGAGCGACCATGCATTCTTGTGGATCTTGTTAGTCTCCTGAATACGGAGCTGCCGCTCACGGTGGATTGCAATCCAGTACTCTTTATGGGGGGTGTTGGGGGATGCTCGATTGGCAGGTTCGGGAGGTGCTCGATTGGCAGGTTCGGGAGGTGCTCGATTGGCAGGTTCGGGAGGTGCTCGATTGGCAGGTTCGGGAGGTGCTCGATTGGTAGGTTGTGGGGTGCTTGATTGGCAGGTTTAGGGGGTATGCAACTGGTGAGTTGATATCTAGGAAATTGAGGTTAATATAAGTAATTTAAAAGGGTGAAGAAGGGCAATATACTTGATGAATTAGATATTAGGGAAGAGTTAGTTGAAGGGTTACAGGTCGAGGAAGGGCTGATATATAATGAATTCCATAGTTGGAGAAGAGTTGATATCTGGCCAATTGAGATATCGGCAATACTAGTAAATTGAGAGGTTGGACAGTGAGGTAAGACAACTGATAATGTGGGAAGGTCATAGCACTGAGACCATATTCGTAAATACTTATGCGTGAATGCCTATGCATATGCCAAGTATCCATGCATGCATTATCCTGTATATGTAACTCCCAGATAGGAAAGGGGAAAAGACTTTTGTTCCGCGCCTCCGTAGACAATAGAAATATATAATATGAAAGATAAGACAATAAGCTTCCTTATTACACTTCCCTATTTAGAAGAATTTACTATGTTTATAGTTTATTCTTCTTCTATTCTCACTTCTATTCTTCTAAGAATTTTATGTATTTTAAGTATATTGGTATTAGTATGTATTTTATTCAATAGGGTTCATCTAACTCATTACTCAATCTTGTTCTTGTTATATGAGATCTTGAGTTTCATTTCTAGTACTAGGTTCTTATTTTCCTGTAGTTGTTCGATGTCTCTAAAATGTATTCTCTAGACTTCTAGTTGTCTAAAAGTCTTGAAGAATCTCCAGAGTGATATCTTTAGTGCTAACTCAAGAATCATATTTAGGACAGTAGCTGAGCTATCTAACCTCATATTGATATTCACTAGTATATAGTACTATTCTGAATTCTAATACTTTCTTAACTTTATAATGATCATCTTAGATAGATCCAGGTTCTTTAGATTATCTATTTGGAAATTTTAATAGATCATTTCAATAAAGTTTCAGCTTGCTGATATAAAAGGTATTATATATAAGGTTAAGGTTTGGTTGACTTGATAAATTGAGGTTATAGTTATTTTATTTCTAATTAGTTAATATAATAGGAAAGGGACCTAGCCATTATGGCTTGAGTTTATTTAAGGTGTTCAATAAGTTAATATTTTCTAAGAATAATATAACTTATTGACTGATGTCAAATTTAGTTATCATAGGTACTTGTTTATTGCTTTAAGATACTTGAGTCTTTTTAGTATTATAGAGATTCTGAGATATATTACTATAATATTTGTTTACTAATTTATATATATTGATAGGATATAGTAATATTGATACTCTATAGTATACATTAAATCCTAATAATATAAGGAAAGGACTATTTTTTCTAGCTGTATTATTATAATAAGGAAACTTATTGTCTTGTATTTTATATCATATATTCCTATTATCTACTCATATCATGGAATCATTACAAAAGATTTTTCTATACCGCAATACTCTTCTGGACCTCCTGACATACTCTAATAACTCCTCATATGCCTAGTCACTACTGGCGCTACAATGCCTACTTTTTGGTATCAGCTGTTATAACTCTATGGACTACCCACTAACATTCAACTACTGTCATGTACTGCTACAATACCCTCCTTGCTACTTAATATCTATCATATGCCCCAATACTTACCCTCGACTATTCCTCACCATCAAACTCTACTAGATGCTTACTATCCCATATTGGTAGTATACTTGAGGCTCTAGCTAGAACTTCCCAACTCTTTCCCATACTTGGATCTATTCTATCCCACTCTAGTCTCCTAATATCTTTCCACAATTGTATTATAATTTCAAACCCTTACTATAAGTTATTCCAATTCCCAGCTTATACTATTTATTCATATCCTAACTTATCTAATTATACAACTCGTTCTATGTAATAAAATCAATCCTATTATTAATCAACTAGACTCTATCTATCTCTACTAGTATCTGATGTGCCATCCTCTCTATATCCGAAACCTTGATAATATTCAGTGCCCCTTTGTCCTCTCATTTTTCTATCTTTATCATCCCCTCCTCACTATATAGTCTACTAGAACCCTTCACTCTCAGAAATCTCATATATACTACCTCATATATTATCCCCATTCCATTCATTCCCATCCTATTCTAGATCCTGAAAAGGTTAGAGGCGAGCTAGTGATCACGGAGATATCTGTCGGTATATCGATATATAGGGCCTACGAGGGCACAATTACTAGGCTCGGGCCTAACTGGGCTTAAGATGTGAAGAATATAGCGAAGAATATAGACTGATTCCTTCGATAAAGTAAAGTAACCCAGCAATACAAGACTTCGCTTGAGTCTTAGAGAACAATAACTAGATACAAGACATGGGCAAATATATAGGAAAAGCGGGGTTAACATCTAGCCATCCACCATCGGGTGGCGCCGGCCCGGTCTGCATAATCTCAGCCGTAACATTACTCCCCCTCTGCTAGAGGGTATCCTGACCGACCAACTTCACTCACCCTACTCCCTCCACGTGCACATATATATTGGCAGCAATTAGAGCACACCCCACTCAGAGAACCCCCCTGAGCCCACTAACCTACTCAGCACCACTGACTGGGTTAAACCAATGGAATCGACCTCAACATCTGGCAGCTATGGCTTGTAAGATAGCTTGGAAGGACAGGGTATTCTCTCAAACATAGTGGTATTATGCCAGAACTTAAATATCAGACTGGGTGGCTTCACTTCTCTGGCAACTCGCCATCGATCCGCTTCCCATAATATATGGATCAACTGATCCTAGTATCTCAAACATGAGGTGCATCATACATATGGATCATAGATCCAGAATATCTCAAACATGAGGTGTATCATATATATGGATCATAGATCCAAAACATCTGAAGGATCTGCAGATCCGAGATAATCTTGATAGGGGAGGGTATCCCATATGCCATTGCCGTTAAAAACCTCTGCACCACAAAACCCAGTAGGAAAAAGCCAACGTCATAAGAAAAGGTTTAATGTATGCTTTCCCAACTGTCCAACCCAACTTGCCTGTATAAGGGGGGGGTCTTGTTCATTTGTGTGCTCGTGGCACTCGTTCGGGTCTTCAGCGCTCATGGTACTTGTTCGGGTTTTCAGTGCTCGCAGTGCTTGCTTGGGTCTTTTCCCAAGGTAGGGGTCTTAAGGCAGGGGGGGTCTTTGAGCTTTCGAGCTCGAACGGGGTCTTTGAGCTTTGGGAGCTCGAACAGGATCTTTGAGAGCTCGATATCTCAGAAAAAATTTTGGTGGCATTTGCCGCTCAAGGCGGGGGGCCTTGCTTCATAGACGTTCTATTAGGTGTATATGAGCTCGGCCATCTCAGATGTGTGTTCTTCAACTTATCTGAGTTGTAGTGCTCTATCCACCCCATACTAGGCTTCCCATGCTGACATCTGGTGGCTGTCCGGCATAGATATCCACCCTAGTACTACTCCCCATTTTCAATCAGGTGTTCCGACTGATAACTCCCCCCTCTGCAAAAGTTGATCCTGCAGAGAAAAAAAATAGCCTCGTTTTGGGAGGTTACAGAGCTCGTTAAGCTCGTTCGGAGGTTATGGAGCTTGTGGCTTTGCTCCCTCATTCGTTTGTTTGCCGGTTGCTTATAAGCTCTCTCGTTGGGAGGCGGCTTATAAGCTTGACATCTAGAAAGTTTGGAAGATCCAGCAATCTCAGCATAAGATTAGCATATCGGTTAGAACAAGCTAATAAATAAATAGGAGGGGGAAATAATTATTTCCAACGTCACTCATATTAGCACGACGTTCTTTAAGCCATATTCCAGCTGTCCGACAGTGTAGGGGCATAGGGAGGGGTGATTTGACTCGAATCACCAGTCCCTTTTATCAAAGCGAAGTAATGTTAGGGGCGAGCTAGTGATCACGGAGATATCTGTCAGTATATCGATATATAGGGCCTATGAGGGCACAATCACTAGGCTCAGGCCTAACTGGGCTTAAGATGTGAAGAATATAGCGAAGAATATAGACTGATTCCTTCGATAAAGTAAAATAACCTAGCAATACAAGACTTCGCTTGAGTCTTAGAAAACAATAACTAGATACAAGACGTGGGCAAATATATAGGAAAAGCGGGGTTAACATCTAGCCACCCACCATTGGGTGGCGCCGGCCCGGTCTGCATAATCTTAGCCGTAATAGAAAAGCTCCTCCAGCCTAGCTACAGTACAACCATCCAGCTGCCCACTGTACTCTAGGGATTATAGTTTCCTTCTTACCCAAATCCAATCTACCCTAATATTTCCATGCCTTCTAAAGTCCCTCTCTTCTATCCACCGAATATTATGGGTTTCTACCCCATTCCCTTGAAATTACATTACTGCTACCCTAAGACTACTGATATACTATCCTCAGTACCCCTTGATCCCTTCTTTGCCTCCTATACTAATCCCTAAATAACCATTGATATAGAAACTTGCCAATTAGATTTAGGATTCAGAGGGTCTATGCAAGCACTGATAGTAGTTGTACTATTGTGGTCCTTGACTCATCAGAAAGATTTTAGATTGCGTTGTATATATGGCGAGCATACAATGCCAATTTGTAAAACTCCCCATTATATTCAGATCTCAGTCTTACAATACGACTGTTGCAGTACTCTCGCTTGCAATACATTCCTATTTCACACTCTGTACATTTGCAATCAGATACTATGCAAACTGTTCCCAACGTCAGGCACTGTACTTTTGACTTTAGTAAAATCTATCTGTTCTTATCCCTTAATAACCTTGTCCCTAATACTGGCTTTATACTTCCTCAAGTACCCTCCCCTTTATACTTTCTCCTAATATAACCCTCATTATACTTATTCTGCTATTGCCTTTATTCTCTCCTTTACCTTCGCAATATTTCTTATCCTAACTAGCATACTATCATATACACTTCTATGTTCTTCTCCATTTCTAAGTAGCGCTCTCTTGCCTTGTACCTGCTATCACACCTTATTTATCTTTTATTGGACATGATACAGGCACTTCTGTTCACAATACTTGAACTATTGTTTTGCTCCTTCTACATCCTATTTATCATGTACACTCCTTCCTAGTAGGCTCTCCATCTCTTGTTACTTACTTCAGATGTAATGCGAGCTCTTCCATTTCCAACGTTTGAACTATTGTTTTACTTATCCCATGTTCTATCGATCTTGTATGCCCATTTCTAGCAGGTTCTCCATTGCTTGTTACTTGCTTTCATACTTCAGGCAGCTATATCGAACAGAATACAGATGCTTCTATTCCCAACACACATGCGATTGATTCTCTCTGGCTACTTTATGTTTCCTGAGTGTTCAATTCCTGAATAAAATCTGAATTAAACTACTCTATTGGACTCAGCTTGTCCCAAATTCCCCATTCCAAATACATCAACTTGAACTAAAATTGGGTTACTGACACACAGGAATATACTAAAACAAATTATCCACTACAGAGGAATATATAAAAACAAAGCAATCTACTACAAAAGAATATACTGAAACAAAGCAATCTACTATTGAAATATAGATATATATATGAATTGTCACGGGGGCCCTATTGTTACTTATAGCGCTCTTGCAACTACAAACAGAACGGCCGTACTTATGCTACTGCAATAATATCTATTCCATAACACAGAATAGAATCCTATAGCAGTAAAGTTCAATTCCACTAAACCTTTTTATAAAAAATCTTATTTCGCAATATAAAATAAATCCTATATCACTTAAACATAAAGTTAACTAGACTTAGAACTTTGTAGGCTTCATGTACTCAAGGTGCTATTGCTTTCGAATACTCTTGATAGTAGAATCAAATTTAACTGGAAACTACTAGTACTATTTATAATGCGTAGTAGTTATAGATATTTTTTGATAAAATATTTTGGGGATGCACATACTACCTGTTACTTTCAAATTAATTAATTTTAAGTATTATGCCATCTATATCTTTTATTAATGCAGGTGCTATCTGTACTCATTGTTACAGGTTACTAACCTAAAGAATGAGTATTATCCCATATCTACATATCACCTGTGGCATGCACGAGTCACATAAGCTAAGAATGAGGGGATTGTTTCAAATCCCCTATTCTTAGCTTATCTGCGCCCCAGGAGATTCCCCCACCGCAAATATTTTAGCTCACCTTGGCATCAACTGTAGTCGCTTTTGAAAAATATAGCAAAGAACAATGGAGTTTGTGTACGTTTAGTTTATAAGAGCCTATATATATTCATATACCTACATGCATACCATGGAGACTTCTCGAAATCCTGCATCTTGTGAAAAATGGAAGATAGAATCTAATAAGATTACAACTTACAATAAAGTCACGTGCCGGTGTACTAAGCATTTTAAACCAGCTGGGCTTAAAACGCCGCCACGTCCAGCCTCTGCAGCGTCTTAAATATGCTGGGCTTAAGACGCTGCCACGTCTAGCCTCTGCAGTGTCTTAAACCTGCTGGACTTAAGACGCCGCCACGGCCAGCCTCTGCAACATCTTAAATGTGCTAGGCTTAAGACGCCGCCACGTCCACCTACTGTAGTGTCCCGGTTTTTAGTCTAATCCATAAATAGAATCTGATGACATCCCGCCAATGATAATATGATAAAGTCACATTGCCTTATGCAGGATTTACTATATACATGCTCACTGATGCATAAGTTATTGTACAACCAACAGCAGCAAACACAACCCACTCTATCTCTTACAACAGCAGCAAATACAATACCCCCCACCTCTACAGCAATACAAACTACCGGGCCATGGAAAAACAGAAGAAACCGTACTCTGTAGTAGGCTGTAAAAAGGAGTTTACTGGGAAGTTTGCAGCCAGATCCCTAAAGAAGCATCAAAGGAAGGCACACCCTGATTATGTGCCAGATGCCAACAAACAGCCTGATCCAAAAACTCTCAGGCAGGAGAGAAATGCGAGATATAGTCACAAGTATCCATTCAAATCAGTAGTACTGACAAGACTGAAGGCATTAAAGAAAGTTGCTGCAACAGAGATTGAGGAGCACCTCCAGTAGCTTAAGCCACAAAGAGTTAATGAACCAGAGTTCATATCGAAGATTGACCTGGGAAATGTGTACTATGTACTTGAGGAGACTTTTGGGCAATACATAGGCTGGTTAGAGCGACTTTTTACTTATAAAGAAGCAGTAGAGGTGAGTGTCTATTAAACTAGTACCAGCATTAAGGCCTAGTGGAGGTAGATACTTTAAGCTGATAAAGTAAAAAGCATCTATCAAGAGTAAGGAAGTCAAACAGGGTCATGGATAAAGATGAGGATAATCTGCAATAGGAATTGTTCCTTGAGTATCAACGAGACATGATGCAGTACTTTGGGCAATACAAGGAATGGAAGGATAGCGAAAGAAATCATGAGGCAAAATATACATTGTGGGAAGAAGAATATGGTAGGAATCGAGACAAGAGGATTCTGGAAATAGTTAAGAGGCTGTACTTGGAGAAGTTTGAGAGTAATTATGAGGAAGATTATACCAAGATGTCGTCTCTGGGTTGCAAACCTAGTATGGAGACCAAAAAGGTGAAAAAGGCAGTGCGACCTTTTTCTGAAGATGAACAAAATACTGAGGATACTGAGAATCTGAAGAGCCGGATTTAGAGTTGTACCGAAGAACTCAGTCAGTTGATAGTGAGTGGAGAGTCATTGGTACTGCGTTCAGCCAAAAAGGCCGGGATTTTGAGGCGTAACGGAGGAAACCCGTATGTTCATATGGAAGTCATGGGCCCAGGGTACTATGGAACGAAAGGTGAGATTTGAATATTAGCTATCTTGAGTGATTATGAGTATTAAAGCTAAGTTTAGTGAATGGCAGTTGAGGAGATGCTTGCTAAGTTGCTTGCTGAATTGCTTGCTGAGGATGCTAATGCAGTGCCACCCCCACCATCTGAAGTAATATTGTTGATTTAGGTTGATTCAGTTCTGGTGCCCGAACTCATTAATATTTTCATCATGCAAGACAAAGGGATTAGCTACCAAAAGGCCCATGAAAATCGACTGGAGACTACTAGTCTTGAAGAATTTGGAGTCGAGAATTAACTATGTTTCGAGGAAGGTAAATAGTCAAAGGAATATAGTGAGTGAGTGGTATGTACTAGTCATTAGCATTAGTGTCAAAATATCAAGTGCCTAAGTATGCTCCAGCTAGAGATAGATAACAATAAGTGATAAGCGAACATTTGTTTGTGTATGTGTCCATATGGGGATTTATACTCTACACCACTTTCAACAGCATTTATTCACCTTGCATTCATTTGTTGATCGATCTAGTAATTCACAATGCCCAACAACGACCATGATACTATCATAAGTAATGAAGGTTTGTGCTTTGAAGAGCAGTTGGAGGCTCTGACAACCACCTTCTTAAACGATCTGAGGGGCCTGTGTATTCGAGAGGGCAAGGCCTTTGAGGAAACGCTAGGAGAGTTGCAACAAGATATTCCTAAACTAGCTCTAAGAACTAGGACTTACATGCCCAACACCTGGAATACAGTATTATGTCTTGCAGCAAAAGAGATACCAGAAGAACTAAGACTTGGGGGGAGACAGATAAAAGGTCAGTTGGTGCAATGGGCCAAGGCTAACATCTATGGATGTGAGGAACGTAGAGAAGAGCTCGAACAGTTAGTAGAGGAAGAGAAGGCTGAGCTAAGAGACAGGGTAAGGAAGAATATAGACAGTGTGAAGAAAGCAAGAAAAAAGGCACTGAAGAGCCTCGAGAAATCAGTAGGTATGTCGTAGCCTCTTACAAGGCAATGGCTAACCTTTTCACTAGACAAAATATGCACAAACACTCGGCATGTAAGTAATTGTCATAGCTGTTACCAATGATCAATCCTTACTTATTGCAAATGAGGGGCGGCCTCATCTCTTTGCTGTCCTTCAAGAAAGCAAAAATTACGGATTGCAATAATTCGTAAAGTTGGTTTGTGGTGCATTTATCGAAGAAGAAGCACAGGATGCAGCTGCTAGCATGAAACAATGGAAACCTAGGGATGAACTTCGCAAAGAGTATGCAAGTATGCTCCTAAAGAATATAAGTAAGTCAGCGAGGTTCTAGGAAGCAGGTAGTCTGGCGAGGAGTAGGATGCTTACGAGAACTAGACGAGCAAGTTGAATATCCCAATAAACAGTTAAAGCAGCTGCTGAGGCGACCAACTAAGCTGTTGGAACACTTGGAGCAGTTGAAGATAAGGATTATAAGCCTAGAAGGTTGGGGAGACCCCCTCTCAGTTGAGGCAAGGCTGCAGTCCATGGAGTCAGGGGAGCTTCGTAGTGTGATGAAAGCGCTAGAAGATGAAAGATTGAAGCTTGAGAAGGGTGAATAGGCCTAGGCACAAAACAAGACATCTCAATCTCGATCCTAGGTGAATGATTCAGTATTGGGAATTACTTATTTAGCTTCGTATTAATATAAATAAGATAGCATAAGCTTGCATCTGGTAGTGCTATAAAATAGGGATAGAGATATTTCCACCTAAGTTATGATAGATGAGTTCCTATATTGAGTCTCGTCGAATAGAATTTTATTCGAGTATGAGTGGTGAGTGGACGTGGAGAGAAGAAAAGGCCTTAATGACCATAACTTACTAAGCTATAACAGATGATGAGAAGAAAAGCAGCAAGGTGACACCAACAAGACATTGAAAATACATAATCAATAATTTATGCTACTGTGCAAGGCTAAAACTTCCCTTTCTAGAACTGCATGCATTCTCCGCTTCAACTTAGAGGAGGGTTTAGCCTGCATTGATTTGAATTTATCCTTCCAAACCCTAAACACCTCTATGTATATCATATTTGGGTCAGGTTTGAATGCCTTTACATAGCTTGTACCCTTAAATAGCCTGTGAGCCTAGAGTATTAAAGTTAGTACTAAATCTATTCAAAAGCTACCCTGAGAGGGCTCAAACTAACCAAGCAAAGGAATTCACCTTCTTCCAAGTCTCAGAAGAATGACAAAAGGGACATCTCATCATCAGAAATCTGAAGTCGGTATTGCTCAAGGTTTGGATCAGATGTCGATGCAGGGAATAGGGAGAGTGCAGAGGAAGCTGATGGTGTATTTTGGGGGTCTTCCTGATAAACTAGAGGCTATAAATTGGTCGGTGTGGGACTTGGCTCAAGACGGACTTCAATGTAGTTCTACCATTATCATCAACAGTGAGGATATTGTAAGAAGGAGGTGATGTAGAGCTTTGCTTACCTGAATTCTCTGAATGGTATAAGAAGCAAGCTGTTGTACAAGTTTCCTAAGTTCGGCTTGGGTTGCAGGAGTACCACGCTGTTGTATGGTGTAAATAGCAGTATCTATGACCTCTTTCCATACAGGATTGAGGCCTAGTGCTAGGAGACCGGATCTCGTACTGCTTGATGTGGTTGACATTTCATGGAGAGTGGTTATAAAAGTACAATTAGAGTACAACTGATTTTATATTTTAGTAACACTGCTTATTCATCTAGCAGGACTAGTCAAATGCCCAGGACCCCTTCACATTTCTTGCTTATCCATCTAGCTAGTCTTGTACCCCCATCTGGCAAGACCCTCCAAGCCAATTCAACCCAACACCTAGTCTAGTTGTTTACCAACACTATCACATACCCACTACTTGTAGCAGTCCAAACCAGACTAATAAGAATAACCATGATGACAAAGGTGCGTATGTGGCCAGCCGAATGTTATATCTTGTACTAACTCCAATTGTTGTATAGCAAGTCATGGAACAGGAAAGTAGAAGAGCTAAAGTACAAGAGAGAAAATATAAGAAGGGGTTTGCCCAAAAGGTTGCTCAAGATCTCGACGCCAGACTAGACAACGAGGAGCCACCGCCCCTAAAGTGCCAAGAACTCGATGAATGGGTCCTAGTATAGCAACTTACGCATGAGGTAGAGGAGCAGATAGTTCGAACATGTTAATATAGAACTAACAAGAGTTTCAGGCCTTTTCGATTAATGAGCCAGACGAACCTATCATCTGTAAGTACATCTGGAATTTAGGACTTCATGGGAGCAAATAAACCGATCTTTTTGAATCATTGCTCAACCACTTTCTTATCACTCCCTATCCAGAGAATGCTGGGAGAATCGAGAAAGTAAAAGTTAGTAGGCTCTATCCCAATCCTTATATTATTACTCACCATGAATATATATGTAGAATCGGGTACAGAATGATGCACGCATTGTGAATCAAGTGAATAAAATAATACAAGCAGATGGTAGAGAGGTAGTTGCCCAACGTCTCCTGAATTGGTTGAATGTAGTAAGGAGTAAAGAGAACGGAACATGTGCTCTTATAAAGAGCGGGATCTTCGTTTGGAAGGAGGAAGAAGGCTCTGTCAATAAAGGTATCATAATAATTAAGAAGATCCAAGAGAATATTAAGTCTACTCCAGGAGGAGCTGAGGCCCTAGTTAATACAGGCTTGTAGGTTGGGCCGGAATCGATGGTACATAGGGTGGGTTAATTGGATGCAGCTGAGTTATTAGAGGGATTTTGTCATATGCGTAAACTCTCTTACACGTGTGATGATATTATAGATCAGAACAAACAGTATATATCAGGCCATCCTCTTCACGCAACGTCTTGTATAATCTAGATCTTAATACAAGTTGCCTTTGTCGTCCAAGCTATTGTCTATGAAATCTGCATGCCCTCCCTAGAGTCATGTTCACAGTCTATACTTAGTAGCCCACGCTATTATACATACCCATAAAATGGCTTATGTGTGTACCGAGCTTTGTATGAGGTAAGTACAAGGGATGTCCACAGAGGATGAGGACTTGGGAACCAAGCATAGAGGACTGTGTAGATACAAGACATTGGATATGGCCAAGGACACTGGCCAAGGCTGACAATCTATAGAAATAACATGGAAGGCCGACAATCTATAGAAATAACATAGACACTGGCCAAGGCCGACAATCTATAGAAATAATATGGACGCTGGCCAAGACCAACAATCTATAGGAATAACATGGATGCTGGCCAAGGCTGACAATAGAAATGTCATGTGAGAGTTGTAGTAGCTAACTTGTTTGAAAGGCTTTTATGATAACAAAAAGCGAATAAGGTTCTGAAAACGAGAGTAGTGGTGAAATATGATGGGAGGTCCAAATAATGAACTTAAACCCAGAACTAACCAACTACATAATCATGACAATATAGATACCACTTTATTAAACTCGGGGTATTCAAGGTATTGAAGGCCTTAAGAGATTCCGAATAAAAATAACTGGGTATTGTAGATATTCATATATATGGTTTGGAACTTATGTTCCGAATGAGTTGTTACCGTGACATTTGAACCTATGATGAGAACCTAAGGATGAGAAATATTTAGTTTTCCAAATCCTAAAATAGTTCTACATACACTATTTCATTTGGTATGCCCGTTAATATGCCTATTTGCGCAAATCAGATATTTCTGTTTGGTGTAGAGACTATTTCTATTCCTATTGTGAAAAAATGTATTGGGCTTAGCGCACAAGCCAATATGCCTATTCGGGCAATACTCGTCGAGTGCATAGGACTTGGCGCAAGACTTTGAATCAAATTCCCTACTCACTTAGTACCAACTAGACTAACGTTAGCCCCTCCAATTTATCGAACATTAACAAGTTAGGTGGTCATCATACGCTTAAACCCCCTTACGTATGTGTGGTGGTGCAACCTAGTTCTTGCTATGCAAGGCTCACTGATCAAACCTCCACCACGCCACCGAACTAACTAGACTACATACACCGTTCCATTTGTGGGTGATTTATGCATACACCCAATTACAACCTTTATACTATAAGTCGACGGCACTACAAGATTCTAGGGGGAGGTATTCCTAAGGGTTCTTTAGTAATAGAAGTGTTCGGATGCTTACTATGATCTTCGACTAGGGCCAAGAAGGCCAAACGGTTTAGGTATACTTTATATATACTTAAGCCCGTATGTCTACGCAACTCATTTGCTATTACAGAAACAGTGTGAAAAAGGCAATCTCTATTTGCATCTCAGACGATGCTACGAACTCCCAACATTGTAGCTATCGCTGATCGAATCGTTAGTAAGAGTTTTGACCTTGAAACCAGGTATCGGAATGAGCTTGATAACCTAGAGGGCTGAGCAAAGTGGGAATTAGCCAAAGAAGTCTCAAGGCTGCTAGAGGAGCAGATGGAAAGGGTTGCTTTGGCTACTGACATCCAAAAACAGATAATAGAGGAATAGACTGATGATGATTTTGAGGAGATGGAGGCAAACAGGAAAGATGTAGAGTAGGATCTTGTATACTCAACTGTTCTTGTCCCTCTTACAGAGGCTCATGCGAAATCAGAAACAAGAAAAGAAAACACGAAAGGAAGGCTAATAGAGGTATGGGGTGATAACTGGGAAGCTGACCTTGATGATCTTATGCCACCTTAGCTGGCAGAGGAATTCCTGAGAGCTCTCGCCATCTTTGCAGAGAAAAATCAGAATTTGGATGCAGCCAAGGTCCTAATGAATCTCAGAATTCAAGAATGATTGGGTACAAAGAGGACAAAAAAAGTACCATATCTAATGTCTAGAGATATTGCAAAGAGGATCATTATGGAGAAAAGAAGACTTCGTGGGAAAAAGAGTACGGATACAGCTGTGGAAGTGGGGAAAGATCAGGATCAGGCTTCGAATACACAAGTTACAGAAAGTGTGAATACTAGCGCTCCTGCTACTAATACTACTAGAACAGGGGGCGGTAGAGTGCTATCGAAAAGCAAAATGCCCTCTGCAGCTCCAGGCTCTATGTCAAAGTCCGCTAGACCATCAAAGAGCCCTAGACCATCAAAGAGCCCTAGACCATCAAAGAGCCATAGACTATCAAAGAGCTCTAGACCATCAAAGTCCCCTGCACTAATGTCGGATAGTGACATGGGAATAGACAAAGAACAGGATAATGAAGAGGACAGGCAATCTGATGCAATCACAAGAAAGCGGAAGCAGCCAAGGAAGGAAATCAACCCAAGAAGAAAGAAATTTGATATACACATTCCTGTGATCAACCTTGATGTCGATGAGGCGGTGGAAGAGATAAAGTGAGGGCCTTTGGAAGATGAAGATAAGGATGATGTAATTACTGTGGAGCAGACTATTACGAGCTTAGGGTCTGGAGAGAGGAGACCAGATATAGAGACTATGAAGAGGAGGTTGCAACGATTAATGGACACAATCAAAGTAGAGGTCATAGAGGTGGATAATTTGGATTGAGGCATATGGCCGAAGTATTGGATGTCTAGCTTATGCTCTGTCTTTTGGATTATTTGGATTTTTTAGAATTTATTTTATTCATAAAGTTTGCATTGAATCTATATTCCATCTGACTTCCTTCCGCGTGTGTCGATACACATGGAAGAACGGCTATGTGTACCAGTTCTGATTATCCTAGTCTGATCCATCCTTCCGTGTGTAATGACACACACGGAAGGACAGCTAAGTATGTGTGCCAGTTCTGATTATCCTAGTCCGATCCGTCCTTCCACGTGTGTCGACACACGCGGAAGGATAGCTAAGTATGTGTGCCAGTTCTGATTATCCTAGTCTGATCCATCCTTCCGTGTGTGTCGACATACGCGGAAGAATGGCTATATGCACCAGTTCTGATTATCCTAGTCCTTCTACGTGTGTCGATATATATGGAAGGATGGCTATGTGCGCCAGTTCTGATTATCCTAGTCCTTCTGCATATATTGACACATGCAGAAGGATAGCTATATGCGCTAGTTCTAATTATCCTAGTCCTTCCACATATATCGACACATGTGGAAGGACAGCTAAGTATGTGCGCCAGTTCTGATTATCCTAGTCTGATCCGTCCTTCAGAAGGAGCTAGTTCTGATTAAGTAATGATAACTCTTGCTATCTTATGGTTAGCTCGTTTGTACTATCACCATCCTACCAAACGAACCAGACTTGACTTTCAATACCACAAACTCACTAACTAAACTTAACCACAAACTCACAAACATTCAATACCCACATCTCAAAATGACGGCGCATAAGGATATCACCCGGATGGTACTATTTAATAGGAGAAAATCCACAGTGAAAACCTTTTCTAGCAAGAAGAAGTTGGACGGTTATATGAAGAACAAGCAGATACCCCAAGTGTAAGAAGTACTAAGAAAGTTTCATGGAATTTCACAGCCTAATATGGGCATGGCCCTTGAAGACTTGGAAGACCAGGAGTTGGGTTGGGAAGGTGAAAGGGAAAGACAATATAACCCTATTGCCAAGGCTGCCTACATCCTTCGAAATCCAGCTGGTAATTCCAATGACAAAAGAACTAATGCAAAGAATAGAGAATGCCGAGAGCTTAACTGGGCTAAAGTTAGGCCTATGATGGTCCAGATTCTTACAGGACGCCAACCTAACCCCTGTAATTGTGGAGAACGAAAAGAAAAGTCGGTCCTCAACGTCTCTCTAACAGGTATACATATTCAGACACATGCTACTTCAATATATGAAAGCTTATAACCTTCTAGTAGTTACGAAAATACCATACCAATACTGTGAATGCGGCTAAAGGAGTGCACAGCTATTGACATTGGGCCTCTTTCCATCAAAACCTATATGTGACTCTACTGTCTTTGAGCTCTCAGTGCTGAAACTCCTCCATGAACAACTTCTATATGAAGTGGGGAGGATCTATGCTTAGGCATGGAGGCTGCGGAGCTACTTACAAGCTGAATGCCCTTCATCTATACCTTATTTCTATCATTATTTGTTAGATGCATATCATAATTGGTGTGTAGTAGTCTACCATGTTAATGTCTACACCTCCGAATACTTATCCACCAGTTCGGATGGTATCAAATCATGAGAAGCTACCAAACTTGAAAATCAGTGCCCAGCATGTTTCAACTTTCTTGATCATGAAGCTACACATCCCGCCTTCATCTCGGTAGATGGGAATATGCAACTGAGGAGATTCAAGGATGCTAAAGACATCAACACCAATTTCCGGGAATATGAAGAGTTGCCTACTTCACTTTTCCTAAGTATTAATAGGCAGTATTATGGAAATGCTCATGAAGATGATCCCGCGGATGATGAGAACATAGAGGCATCAGTTGAGGATGCAACTAGTTTTTCAGATACTTCATGCGAATCACAGTTTAAGGCTATTCGGAGTTGGGAGAGTACAACCGAAAATACAAAGCAGCTTAAATCCTTTGCTGCATTGGATAAGATCGGAGTAATGGGAATGGTATGCTGCCATAGGTGCCCCCTCCGCTATTTGAATATGTATACTGGTGAGCGGGCAAGGCATACCATCACTTTGTTGTAAGGCCTTCTTAATATCAAACTAGATATCTCAGAAATTAGGTGTTGCTATAATGTTACATGCATCTTCTCTACTGCAGTGAAGGTATGGAGTCCATAATAACCCATCGGTCACATATGATATATACTAACTGTTAAGTAACAGAGACTTGCACCAAGATTAGCATGCATATTGACTTGCCGCATTGGGCAGTTTCATATGTATACACATCAGTACAAGTGCCATATTCTTTATAATACATAGTGGTCAGAAAGATGGGGCCACATGATTGGGGAGGAGAATGAGACCAATTGGTCTCTTAAAACACACTTAGTTGCACCCACAAGGGTTGCATCTGCCCCCCGGAGATTATAGTGAATTGACAACTATGCCTTATTTACAGTAATTTTGCATAGAGAAAGATTAAGTATGTCTCTGATATATTCTGTCATTCAATAATACTAATTATATATTCACCCCCCAGGCCATATTCTTTCACTGCGCTTGCGTAAGGCCAGGCAAGTTGAGGAGGACTCTACCAAAAGCCTTACAGAGTTTTATGCTAGAGTACCAGAGGAGACCAGTATACTATATACTGAAGCCTTCCTCCAAAAGCAGCTAGATCTTCAAGAAGAATACTATCGTACTTACAGGTAAGCAAACCAATTTGTATAATGTATCGTGACTGATCGACAGTTTTTAGCCTTTTACCGAATGATCCGAATGATGAAATATCCAAAGCAATTCTACATGAGCAGGATTTGCTTGATGAGATTCAGTAAGACCATACTCAAGGAGTTCCTACAAGACTGGCCTGGGTACAACCTCAATCCGGGAATCCTGCAGCTTATGAATTGCATGATCTGAACAGAATGGATCTAGCAATATTTGCCAAAGGTCAAGCAGCCTTACGTAGGACAACACAGCTTCTAACTGAGAATGAGCAAGCTTACGAGGAATGGGAAGATAAAGCAGACCCCCAAGGTAAGTATAATTTATATCACGAATAGTATATTCACTATGACCTCTATAAAGTACAAAAGGCCTTAATAGCTAACTGTACATTGAGGAGAATGGAGTTACATGGTCTTCGCCATTTCGTTCATAGACATCAGAAGTCTAGGAAATTTGTCAATAGCCTGAATGCACGCTGGAAAACAATTTCCAAAGACATAGCTGTATACAATAAGTTGCTCAAAAAGCTACCTGCTAAGGAGTGTCCTAGACGCCTTGACCCAAAGGCTATTAAGGAGTATGGCCTATTGTTGGATTCCTTTTGGGATATGAATCGATTACAAATACAGCATGAATGGGCAAGGAATGTGGTAGTCCGAGTGGCTATGGGCAATCTTTTGAAGCTAAGACAGGCTAAAGAGGAGCGGGCCATTACTACACTTGAAGTTCAGAGGGTCCTTCAGTGGCTAGAAGCCGAAATCCATGCTTATGATTATGGGCAAGAAGAGTAGATTCCTCCCTCAATTACAGTCAGGTTACAGCACTTGGAGCGAATTGTGAATGGGTTCTGCCATGAACGGAGGAACTTAAGTTTAGATGTTTGTGAGGATACCAAACATCATTTCCTAGGTATGCATATGTATATTATCACATTGGCATAGATGTGAACTGATCAAAGGCTTTAGTCTTGCAACGAAATCTCCGGGAATGCCTTACTAATATATGGAGTCCAGTAGGAGTTCCAAATGCCTTAAGTATTGATGACAGTAGAGCGGATCTGTCTGATGATGATATTGATGAAGAATCGTTGGGAGGATTGCTGGTGCAAGAAATTGACAGATATATAGATCAGGAAGTTTGATGTACTACATCATATATAGAGTACCCTAGTGAAAGTATTTATGACTCCTGCTATATATTTTTACAGAGGGGGTCACAAATACTTCCACCAGAATATTGTATGTCATTTGACTCTCAAAGGTAGCAACTGTTGCCTAGCCTGTTATAGTATGCAACTGGAATTTGGTGTCTTTTATGTACCGGTGGTGTTATGAGGGAGTAGAATAGAGAAATCCTTATCTCAGAATTTATTATGGGCGATATCTTATCAGATTCTATTACAGTATTTTATGCACAGATTACATGCTATGCCAACCAGACTTTAGTGAGCACGTGTGTAGTAAATCCTGCATAAGGCAACGTGACTTTATCATATTATCATTAGCGGGATGTTATCCGATTCTATTTATGAATTAGACCAAACACCGAGACACTACAGCAGGTGGACGTAGTGGCGTCTTAAGCCCAGCACGTTTAAGATGTTGCAGAGGCTGGCCGTGGCGGCGTCTTAAGCCCAGCAGGTTTAAGACGCTGCAGAGGCTGAATGTAGCGGCGTCTTAAGCCTAGCACGTTTAAGATGCTGCAGAGGTTGGACGTGGCGGTGTCTTAAGCCCAGCTGGTTTAAGATGCTTAGTACACCGGCACGTGACTTTATTGTAAGTTGTAATCTTATCAGATTCTATCTTCCATTTTTCACAAGATGCGGGATTTCGAGAAGTCTCCATGGTACGCATGTAGGTATATGAATACATATGTGCTCTTATAAACTAAACGTACATAAACCCCATTGTTGTTTACTATATTTTTCAAAAGTGACTACAGTTGACGCTAAGGTGAGCTAAAAGATTTATGGTGGGGGAATCCCCTCGGGTGCAGATAAGTTAAGAATAGGGGATTCGAAACGATCCCCTCATTCTTAGCTTATGTGACCTATGCATGCTACAGGTGCTATATATATACTAAACTTCACTTAAAGCTTCCTAGCTCTATTATAGAATACTCAGCTAAAACAACTAAATTCATCTTCCGATATCCTACCAAAACCGATGATGTCATTAAGTTATTCCTTAATAGTATCATAGGGTCATTTATTTGAGCTTCCAGTAGTATTCACTTAGTAGGGTCTCGTATCCATCGAAAAATTATTTTCAAGTACATATAACTCTATAAATAGAGAACTGTGGGTTACAAATAAACTATCATTGGTAAGGTCTTATCACAATGGAGATTGTAGAATCTTAGTTTATCTCAATTCCTAACTTATTCATAGAGTTATTCCCCATAATAGGTAAAGCTCCTTATAACCTTATTATACCTTATCAAAAAGGTAAATAACTCCATAAGTTTTACTCCGATCATAAAAAGGGTTTCAGAAATGGAATCAAGGCGTCGAGTAGGCCTAGATAGAACCTTGAAAATATAAATTCAGAGAACTTTTTATTTTCGCCCTATCTTTGGCTACTCCCCAAGTCGCTTCCCTTATAGTATCACAGGATGTACTTTGGTCTAAAGTATACCCTCTTGGCTTCATTTTTTTATTTATTTTTACCGAATTATTTTCCTGAAGTTCAGGGTAATAATTCAGGTTTCAGGGTAATGCCAAGAGTTCAGGGTAATAGCTTCTAGCTAGTAGTATATATATATACAGTATATATATTAATCTGGGTATAACTATGGAACTATTAATTAGATTGTTATGAAACTTAAACCATAGCTCCCTCAAGGGTCTATGGATGTTCCATAAGAGTTAGAACTATCTATGATAATTCTTAAACTCTCTGAGGTTTCTACCCATTAATAATAATTATCTCTTTTGGATAATTATTAGAAACGTTTGTACTACACTTCTATGAGTGTACTTAGAGTCCATATGGATATTCTAGGGTCGTTTTGTAAGGGCCCAAGTACCTATGGTAGGGCTGGATGTCACCTCGTAACAGTGCTCTCTTCCTTAAGGTTCTTGTCTACAAGAATCTAATTGATTATACAACTAGACTTATTATTATAACTAATAATAATGGATGGAGCTTGAGGACCAGTCCTCATGTACAACTACTGAAACACAGTAGTGTACGTCTCATTGCACCCTTGGGACAAAATTATGGTATAAGAAATACAGGTATCAAACACATAAAGATAATTCAAAAAATCTAATACCTAGTAATAGGAAAAAAAGAAAATTCCTTATAGAATAACGTCAGGGTCCTGGAGTTTGCGAGGGTTATCCAGATGGAATTTCTAAACAAGTTCAGCACCTCTATCCTTTAAGTTCTTGTATAGTTTCCATATGTCATCATTAGAACTATAACTCTTCCAAGAAACTAAATATATTACTTGTCCCCTTTAGAGTTCATTTGTCCTAACCTTCTCAATCTAGTACTTCTATTCTTCCAGATCAACTGGCGGAGGTGTTGGCCAGCATCTGCTAGCTATCATATTAAGGTGGTAAGGTTCCAATAAACTAATATGAAAAACTGGGTGAGTTTTACCTATACTTAGAGGGAGTTCTAACTTATAGGTATAAGTGCCAATAAGCTGTTTAATTCTAAACTTCCCTTATAACTTGTAGTCAAGCTTTTTTGTCGTACACCTTGTCTTGATATTCTTTGCATTGACCATGACCCAATCTCCCACTTTGAATATTAGTTTCTTCTCTTTTACCTTAAAGTTGTAGTATTTTGACATCTGGTCCTGTGCTGTCTTTATATTTTCCCTCATTGCCAATCTAATTGCATCCAAGGTTTCATCTGTCTTGACTACCTTAGGGTTGTTTGACTTGGTTGAGGCTTTAGTTGGGTTCTTGAACTTGTTTTTGGGGTGTTGAGCATATACTGTATAAAAAGGAGTGAGTTTGGTACTAGAGTAAATAGTATTATTATAACAAAACTCTACAAATGGTAATAACTTAACCCAGTCATCCTGATCTCAACAGCAATACATCTATAGATAATGCTTTAGGGTTTGGTTAACTCATTCAGTTTGACTATCGGTCTGGGGGTGATATGCCGAGGACTTATCCAACTCAACTCCTAATAACAGTATTACTTCCATCCAAAACGAACTTGTAAATACTGAATCCCTATCTGATACTACCCTCTTTAGTAGCTTATGCAGTCTCCAAACCTTCTTAATAAATATCCTAGCTAACTCTTTTGCCTTCTGATTCTTTAAAGGAATAAAATGTGATATTTTAGTAAACCTATCAACAATCACCCATATTTGGTTGTACCCTTTCACTAGTGGTAAATCAGTAATGAAATGCATAGAAATATATTCCTATGGCCTATAGGAAATTGGAAGAGGTACGAACTTACTATATTTCTATTGTCAAGTAGTTTTATTTCATTAGCAAGTATCGCATATACGAATATATTCTTGCACCCAATCTTCCATGTTTGGGCAGTAGTAATTTCATTTCATTAACTCGAGGGTCTTGTCACGTCTGAAATGTCCTGCAACTTTAGCATCATGACTTTGAAAAGCTATTTTCAACTTTAGAGAGTTGTTGTCAGAAATATATAAGCAACATTGATAGGTTACCATGTCATCCTGTAAGGAAGTGGATTAGTCAGTTACCTTGAATAACCCTCTACCCTACAACTTATGTAATTTCTTATATTAACCTCAACAAGCACCCAAAACATTGGGCTGTCTGCCTTGTTAACTCATGTATTTCCTATGACTCAGATGGTGAGTCATAACTAGTGTTGATTTCAAATCATGTCTGAGTCAGAGCCTGAGCACTGCCACTGCACTGCCTAAGTCTAACGCACCTCTCTATGGAGAATTAGTATAAATGCCAGTTTATTCCCCTAAGGACTGGACTGGACAGACTCAAGTAAGTAGAGATAGATACAATCAATATAAGAGTTCTATTGGTTAATTTACTAGTGCCTTTAGCACTACATAATTTCTATCTTATACTACATTTATGCACAGGATTATAACCTACATAATTGCCACTGTTATATATATATTTCTACCAGTAGTAATTACTGTTTGCCTTATAATCTACTGTGTTAATTAGAGATAACTGGATTAAGATCTTATCTTATCTAATCAGATCAGATCTTATCAGATTAACCTAATCCCTCTATAATACATAACACATCCTCTAAACCAAAGTACTCTAGACCTGAGTACTCCTTGCCAATCTTCAACGCATTCCAAATCCCTAACTATTTATCATACTCGAGGTCAGCATCTTAAATCTCCTTTGATCAATTTGATTCCTCTGTCTCTGAGGCTTTCACTGCTATAATTCGGCACATTACTAGACTCTTCTTATTCGTACCTAGTTGGAATTGACCAGGTTTGAATATCCGAATCGTATGGTCTTACTTCTCTCCCCTTTCTTCCAGGTCAGGATCTACCTGACAGGAAAGTGTATCTGCCTTGCTATTCTTATCACCTGAACTGTAGATGATTCTAAAATTGAACTGGCTTAGGATTTCTACCCATCTTGCCTGCCTTCAATTAAGTATCTTAGTAGAATTAAAATACTCCAGGTTCTTATGATCCATATAAACAATTATCTCCTCTGGAACACCTATCACAGGGGCCCTATTATCACTTATAGTGCTCTTGCAACTACAAAATAGAACAGCCGTACTCTGTCTGCCATAACGATAACTATTCTACAACACAGAATAATATCCTATAGCAGCAAAGTTCAATTCCACAATAGTTCCTCACAAAAGATCTTATTTCGCAATACAAAATAAATCCGATATCGCTTGAACGTAAAGTTAACTTAGACTTAGAACTTTGTAGGCTTCGTGTACTCGAGGTGCTCTTGCTTTCGAATACTCTTGATGGTAGAATCAAATTCAACTGGGAACTACTAGCACTATTTATAACGCGCGGTGGTTGTAGATATTCTTTGATAAAATATTTTGGAGACGCGCGCCCTACCTGTCACTTTCGAATTAATTAATTCTAAATGTTATGCCATCCACACCTTTTGTTAACGCAGGTGCTATCTGCGCTCGTTGTCACAGGTTACTAACCTAAACAATGAGTATTATCCCATGTCTGCATATATACTAAAACTTCGCTTAAAGCTCTCTAGCCCTATTAACGAATACCCAGCCGAAACAACTAAACTCATCTTCCGATATCCTACCAAAACCGACGATGCCATTAAGTTATTCCTTAACAGTATCATAGGGTCATTTATTTGAGCTTCCGGCAGTATTCACTTAGTAGGGTCTAGTGTCCATTGAAAAATTATTTTCAACTGCACATAACTCTATGAATAGAGAACCGTGGGTCACAAACAAACTATCATTGGTAAGGTCTTATCGCAATGAAGATTATAGAATCTTAGTTCATCTCGATACCTAACTTATTCACAGAGTTATTACCAATAGTAGGTAAACCTCCTCGTGGGCTTATTACACCTTATTAAAAGGCTAATAACTCCATGAGTTTTACTCCGATCATAAAAAGGATTTCAGAAATGGAATCAGGGTGTCGAGTAGGCCTAGATAGAACCTTGAAAATATAAATTCGGAGAACCTTTTATTTTCGCCCTATCTTTGGCCTACTCCCCAAGTCGCTTCCCTTATAGTGTCACCGGACGCACTTTGGTCTAAAGTACGCCCTCGTGGCTTCATTTTTGTATTTATTTTTACCGAATTATTTTCCTGCAGTTCAGGGTAATAATTCAGGTTTCAGGGTAACGCCAAGAGTTCAGGGTAATAGCTTCTAGCTAGTAGTATATATATATATAGTATATATTGATCTGGGTATAACTATAGAACCATTATTCGGATTGTTATGAAACTTAAACCGTAGCTCCCTCAAGGGTCTATAGACGTTCCATAAGAGTTAGAACTATCTGTAATAATCCTTTACCCCTGCTAGGTTCATACCCGTTACTAATAATTATCTTATGGATAAATATTAGAAACGTTTGCACCACACTACTATGAGTGTACCTAGAGTCTGTATGGATATTCTAGGGTCGTTCTATGTGGGCACAAGTACCTATAGTAGGGCTGGATGTCACCCCGTGACAGTGCCCCCCTCCTTAAGGTTCTTGTCTGCAAGATTATGCAACCAGACTCATTATTATCACTAACAACAATAGATGGGGCTTGAGGACCAGTCCTTATATACGACCACCGAAACACAGTAGCGTACGTCTCATTGCACCCCTGGGACAAAGCTATGGCATAAGAAATACAGGTATCAAAAACATAAAGACAATTCAAAAAACCTAATGCCTACCAATAGGAAAAAAAGAAAAATCCTCATAAAATAACATCAGGGTCTCGAAGCTTACGAGGGTTATCCAGATGGAATTTACGAACGAGTTCAGCACCTCCATCCTTCAGGTTCTCATATGGTTCCCATGTGTCATTGTCAGGACCATAACCTTTCCAAGAAACTAAATACATTACTCGTCCCTTTTTGAGCTCATTTGTCCTAACCTTCTCAATCTGGTATTCCGATTCTTCAAGATCAACTGGAGGAGGTGTTGGCGAGCGTCTGCCGGCTATTGTATTAAGGTGGTAGGGTTCCAACAAACTAATATGAAAAACTGGGTGAGTCTTGCCTGTACTTAGAGGGAGTTCTAACTCATAGGCATAAGTGCCAATAAGGCGTTTAATTCTAAACTTCCCTCGTAACTTGTAGTCAAGCTTTTTTGTCGGATGCCTTGTTTTGATATTGTTTACGTTGACCATAACCCAATCTCCCACTTTGAATGTCGGTTCCTTCTCTGCTACCTTAATGTTATAGTATTTTGATATCCAGTCCTGTGCCGCCTTCATATTTTCCCTCATAGCCAATCTCATTGCATCCAAGGTTTCGACCGTCTTGACCACCTCAGGATTCTTCGATTCAGTTGAGGCTTCGGTTAAGTTCTAGGAGTTGTTCTTAGGGTATTGTACATATGCTGCATAAAAAGTAGTGAGTTTAGTACTAGAGTGGATAGTATTATTATAACAAAACTCGGCAAATGGTAATAACTCGACCCAGTCATCCTGATCCCAACAGCAATACGTCTGTAGATAATGCTCTAGGGTCAGGTTAACTCGTTCGGTTTGACTATCGTTCTGGGGGTGATATGCCGAGGACTTATCCAACTCAACTCCTAATAACTGCATTACTTCTATCCAAAATGAACTAGTAAATACCGAATCCCTATCCGAAACAACCCTCTTAGGTAGCCCATGCAATCTCCAAACCTCCTTGATAAATATCCCAGCCAACTCTTTTGCCTTCCGGTTCTTTAAGGGAATAAAGTTCGACATCTTAGTAAACCTATCGACAATAATCCAGATTTGATTATACCCTTTGACTGGTGGTAAATCAGTAATGAAATCCATCGAAATATGTTCCCATGGCCTATGTGGTATAGGAAGTGGTACGAGCTTGCCATATTTCTTGTGTCGAGCCGTCTTATTCCATTGGTAAGCATCGCATGTACGAACATATTCTCGCACCCAGTCTTCCATATTGGGCTAGTAGTAATTTCGTTTCATCAACTCCAGAGTCTTATCATGTCTGAAATGTCCTGCAACTTTAGCATCATGACTTTGGAAAGCCACTTTCAACTTAAGAGAGTTGTTGTCAGGTATATATAAGCGATGTTCGTAGGTTACCATGTCATCCTCCATACTAAAGTACTCCAGGCCAGGGTACTCTTTGCCAAACTTCAATGCATTCCGAATCCCTAACCACTTATCATCTTCGAGGCCAGCCTCTTGGATTTCCTTTGACCAGTTCGATTCTTTTGTCTGTGAGGCCTTCACTGCTATAATTCGGCGTGTTACTAGGGTCTCCTCACTCATACCTAGTTGGAATTGACCAGGTTTGAACATCCGAATAGTGTGGTCCTACTTCTCTCCCCCTTCTTCAAGGTCAGGATCTACTTGACGGGAAAGTGTATCTACCTTGCCATTCTTATCACCTGGGTGATAGATGATTCTAAAATTGAACTGGCTTAGTATTTCCGCCCATCGTGCCTGCCTTCGATTAAGTATCTTAGTGGAATTAAAATACACAAGGTTCTTGTGATCCGTATACACAATTATCTCCTCCGGGGCACCTATTAAGAAATGTCTCTATTCTTGGAAACAATTCACAATTACAACCATTTCTTTATTATGGACATCGTAATTAAGCTCTGCTGGGATGAAGCGTTTCGAATGGTATGCTACTGGGTGCCAACGACCATCTGGTTCCTTTTGAGATAGAATACCAGCCTTGGCTAGATCAGACGCATCTGTCTCGATCATTTTTGGTCTTTCTGGATGATAATGGCATAGTATTGGAGCCGTGGTGAACCTATATTTCAACTCATTGAAGGCCTGCTGACACTGCTGTGTCCAATTCCAAGGAACCCCATTTTGCGTTGGTGTCTGAATTGGCAATGCTAAACTACTAAAGCCCTGAATAAACCGGCGATAGAAATTAGCAAAACCAATAAATCTTTGCACCTCTTTGACGTTCCGAGGAGCCTGCCATGCGAGGATATCCTCGACTTTCTTCTGACCCATTTGTATCCCCTTCGTACCAACTTTAAATCCTACGAATTCAACTTCTAGAACATAAAAGATACATTTATCTATATTAATACAAAGGTTATTCTCTATTAACTTCTGCAGTACCCAACGGATGAGCTCGACATGTTCTTCCTTTATTTGAGTGTATATGAGGATATCATCAATGTATACAACTATTCCTCGGTCAATTCGTTCTGAAAGAATATTGTTAACATGTCGCTAGAAAACTGATGGCGCATTGGTAAGCCTAAAAGGCATTACCGTGTATTCATATAAGCCATATCTAGTCTTGAATGCTGTTTTCCACTCATTTCCCACCGCTATTCTGAGTAGATTAAACCCGAGTTTGAGATCGAGCTTAGAGAAAACCTGTGAGGTGCCAACTTGTTCCATTAGAGTAGTCATAAGTGGTAGGGGATACTTGTCTTTTTTAGTTATGGCATTTAACCCTCTATAGTCTACGACTATTCTGAGCTTGCCACTTGGTTGTTTGGCGAAGAATATAGGAGCGCTAGCACTGCTTTTGCTCGGTCTTATCTTGCCAGTTCGGAGCACCTCATCTAGGTATTCCTTGAGAAGCTCCAATTCATTAGGGCAGAGGGGGTATAGCTTTCCTGATGGTGGATTCTTTCCTTCTTCCAGCTCGATTGTCATGTCTTGAGGACCGTGTGAGGGAAAGGCTGATTGTAACTCCTTTCCAAAGATTTTTACAAAATCTTTGTACTGCGTTGGCAAACGATCAGCAAGTTCTTGCAGGTTTTCAGTAGCTGTTATTTTCATAACCTTGCGTACATCTCCATTAGTGAACTTCTGATAATCCCATTCCCCTATCTCAATTAGTCCAACATATCGAGCCTGTTCAAGGACTTCATCAAAGTCAGCGAAATCTGTAACCTCCTCGATTTCCAATAGTGTTTTTAGTTCGAGTCCAAAAGGAGCGGTGACTCGCAACTTATCACAGTTTTCTATGATCCAATCCATCCCCAAAATGAGTGGGAGACCTGGTTCAAGGCACGCAACCTCTGTTACCAAGTCAATTTTTTTGTTTCGTCCCGATCTTGCATCTGGGACTTCTATCTTCAGGTTCTGAACCTGAACTGTACCAGACCTCTTGAGAATCGAGCCGTCGGCGCTCTCTAATCTCAGTCTGTTCTCCCTCTTAACCCAAGGCAGCATTATCTGTTCAACAAAATCCGAATCGAAAATCGTAGCTTCTGTACCAGTATCAACCAAAGCATTAATAGAAAGATCACGTTTATTTCCTCCATACATCCAAGATAAATTAATAGGAATAAGAAACTTCAATCCTTCACGCTTCAATACCTTAGCCCCTAATTTTCCTGCTAAAGAGAGATCCTTAATTCTATCCAAAGAAATATCCGGCACTACCATCTTTCGTGGTCTTTTTTTGAGAGCGCTAACAAGAGGAGCCATCTCATCATCAGCTTTTCTTTTTGTCCCTTTTTTGGCGTTTTTGTTTGATAAAGAAGAGAAAGCAGAAGAAGATAAATTGTGAGAAACAGAACTAATTAAAACTGGGTCAATATCCATAGGTTCCCCTTCATATTCCTCTTTCCAACTGCCAACAGAGATGCCTTTCCTAACAACGCAAATAGAAAACCAATCCTGCGAGACTATCTGACCTGACGTACTAGATAGCCCGCACCCCTAACAATCCGAGTTCTCCCCATAATCCAACTCATCCTTACTAATGATATGCCCAAACTGAACCTCAAGCGGCGCTACTACAGCCGCTCCTGCAGACACTGTTGCCACTTTCTTAGTCTCTTCTTTTGCCTTACTCTTCCCCTTATTCTCTACTGATGGTTTCTATCCTGCAGTACAATCCTTCATCATGTGCTCCTTATTTCCGCACTTGATACACTGTCCATCCTTCTTCCAAGCCTGGCGCATAGAATAAGTGACCTTATCTTTACCTAGTTCTTTGTCTTTCTTGGTGGAGGAAGTGTTGGACTGCGTTCTCGACTTAGTCTCATACTTCTTGGTCTTCTTCTGTTTGAGTAATTGCTTTCTATGCCCACGTATTTAGACCTGTAATATCAGCCTTAATAGTATCGAACTCTAGTTTTGCCGCATTGATAATTATCTCCGTATCCTCCTTAAGTTTCCTAGTTAGATCCATCCACTGCTTTTCCAAAGCAGCACTTATAGTAACCGTGAGCCGTTTAACTGCATCTTCCTAACTATCAGTTTGCCCTTTTAGTACTGCTACTTTCTCTGTTACTTGTTGTCATAACAGTTTCAAGTCTTCCTAAATAGCTTTAGCTCCTTCAAAAACAATGTTATGAGTATCCTGCTGTTCCTTGAGAAGACTAGCTTAGGCTCCTAACCCTCTAGTAAGTTTAGTGATCTCACCTCGTTGGCAATCAAACTCAGTTGTTCCATCCTGAATTATTCTAGCTAATAATTCTTCATATTGTTCTTGTATGATATGTGGAAATCGACTTGTTCTAGTACGTCGTGGAGGCACTCAATGTCTAGTAGACGTATTGCTAGGTACTCGTGGTGGTGGTCTCTGTGAGGGTAATCCAAATCGTCAGATTATTCCTGCGGGGAATGCTTCCAATTCATCGGGTGAATACATGGGGTTTTGTAGTCCAGAGGATTGCATTCCTCTAGACAGAATATCCTCCATAGGCTGATCTATTAGATCCTCCTCTGTATCTGTATTCGAAGGAGGCATATTCTGGGGTCTTTGGGTAATCGCTCATGGGGTCACCATAGGGAATGTAATTCCCTGGTAGGGCTGGCGAGGCCCTCTTGGTGTCAGTGAATTAGACATATTGATTCGAGTATGTTATTCAAAAAGTAAAACGAGAATCACTTGTCTACAAAGTAATGTCACGGGGGCCCTATTATCACTTATAGCACTCTTGCAACTACAAAATAGAATGGCCATACTCTGTCTGCCGCAACGATAACTATTGTGCAACACAGAATAATATCCTATAGCAGTAAAGTTCAATTCCACAATAGTTCGCAGGTATTGATAGTATTAAGGAAATGACCGCATCCCCCGCACCCTGCGGGTGGTAGGCCTGCGTCTCGGGACCGCGTCTGAGACCTCATTTCGTAGCGCCGCCTGTGGGTATCCGCCAGCGCGGCCCTGCATCTACCATCCCGTAACCGTACTGCCGCACCTGACTATGTCTCTCCACGGTCCCGCTGTTGGTTGCAGGCGTCCGGTGGCAATTGACAGTCAAACAGAAATCCAGTAATCGCCGCAGCCTGCGGTGTTTCTGTTTGACTATAGCAATGACTACATATCTTAAGCTAATTGATCTCTTTATTTGGCTTATCCATAGTCTCATCTTGTCGCTTTTTGGCTTACCGGCTAGCGACAAATAGCCAACGTTCTCATTATTTTCAGTTGTTATCTCGGGGTTATTGGCTTAAATGTCTATTCACTAAGAGCCTAACTCCTAGCCTTATTGTATGGGCTTTATTGTATGGATTAGATGACTATTGTTCTTGCTGAACGATCCGGATCGATCCGCTTTATGTTAAGGGGCTTAACTGGTAAATTCGTTAGGTGAATTACTAGGGTCTTATATTGAGTAAGTCAATAATCTATGTCTCTTCCTAGATTATCTATTCGGATATACTCCTATAATTCGGTATTCTTATATTATGGAGACACTGCTATTTTTGAATACATAGCTTTTATTTAGACACTTCTTAAGCTGTACTTTATTAGGTTATTAAGTAATGGAAGTATCTCTGGTATGATGGTTACTATCAAACAAACACTGGGTGCCAAGAGATCAGTATCTCAATACACGTCAACTTTTATTAAAAAGTTACCTGTGATCTGGGATGATTCACTTATGACGGCCTTCGAGTTTATTTACTGGGATACTATGACAATTCCTTATTGAATTACCGTAGCAGCCAAAACCATCCTATAGCCTTCTAGCTCAAATCAACAAAGCCGACCCATAAGTAATTATCCCGATCTCTCGGAATTTACCTCAAAATCATATATACGTCTGTACCCTATTATGAGTAACAAATCCAATCATTGGACACTGTTGCTCGCGTCTATCGTGGACGCAATTGTTTTCCACACCTACCGTATTGTGAATCTTAATTAATTAAGCTTTCACTGTCCATCCCGCGCGCAGGGGTTTTATAAAATAGTTTCTTATAGATGTTGGTGGTGCGCAATATTTATCACGATCATCAAGGGTCAACTTAAACTAAGATGGTAGTTCTCATAAGCTTTCGTTCTCGTGGAGCTCATGTGCTTCGGATGTTTCAAGATTCAGATTCAATTGAAATGCAAGTTCGCTATAGCCTAAATAAAACATAACGTTTTATTCTAGAAAGTACG
>ML121540.1:969539-981958 GCA_003788615.2 Terfezia boudieri ATCC MYA-4762
GTGTTTTTGGTGTGATAATAGGACTTGGCTTGGATACGGAGGGGTACAGCGACGGGTTGGGCTCGGATACACTCTTCTTAAGGAACTGGTTTTGTACTAAACGGACGGGGTTTCATCTGGACGCTTTTGATGGATTATCTGGTCCGACCGAAGAAACCTGTCGCCTTCGTCCCATCCGACCTGTCGCCTCCTTCCCGTCCGACCTGCCGCGTCCGTACCGTACGAACTGCCGCCTCCGTTCCGTGGCAGCTGCCGCCTCCATTCCGTGACAGCTGCCGTCTCCGTTCCGTACCCTCCGACCCGTCACCTCCATACCGTCCGACCTGCCGTCTCCGTACCGTACGACCTGCCGCCTCCGTACCGTACGACTGCCGCCTCCGTACCGTGACAGCTGCCGCCTCCGTTCCGTGGCAGCTGCCGCCTCCATTCCGTGACAGCTGCCGCCTCCATTCCGTGACAGCTGCCGCCTCCATTCCGTGACAGCTGCCGCCTCCATTCCGTGACAGCTGCCACCTCCATTCCGTGACCACTGCCGCCCCCATTCCGTGACAGCTGTCGCCTCCGTTCCGTACCCTCCGACCCGTCGCCTCCATACCGTCCGACCTGCCGCCTCCATACCGTCCGACCTGCCGCCTCCATACCGTCCGACCTACGACCTCCGTTCGGTCGGATCTGTCGCCTCCGTACCGTGACAGAGCTGCCGCCTCCGTACCGTGAGAGAGCTGCCGCCTCCGTACCGCGGGAGAGCTGTGGCCTCCGTACCATGACAGAGCTGCGGCCTCCGTACCGTGAGAGAGTTGCGACGTCCGTACCGTGACAGAGCTGATCCGTACCGTGACAGCTACCAGAATTGCTTAATCGACGTTAGGCACTTATTGCCGTACAGTTATAGAGTGGAAATAGAAGGAGTAGAGTCCCGCTCTAACGAGACGATACGTACGTAGATAGCCTCCGGACCGCGCCAGTTATAACCTACATACGGTCACAGCGCCAATTTCTGCGACACTCTATCCAATCGATATACATATGTATAGAATCCAGACCGTTACCCGTTACGAGAGTGGAGATAGTTGACTTCAACGAGTATAATTGACGGGCCAGCACTCTAACCAGACGATACGCACGTGTATAGCTTCCGGACCGCACCAGTTATAACCTATATACGGTCACAACGCCAATTCCTGCGACACTCTATCCAATCGATACACATGTGTATAGAATCCAGACCGTTACCCGTTACGAGAGTGGAGATAGTTGACTTCAAAGAGTATAATTGACGGGCCAGCACTCTAACCAGACGATACGCACGTGTATAGCTTCCGGACCGCGCCAGTTATAACCTCCATACCGTCACAGCGCCATTTCTTAGGACACTAACATGTGTATATCGTCCGGACCGTTACGAGAGTGGGTCTAGCGTGTCTGAACACAGCACCTACTTTTAGGTCTACGACCCCTCCCTCTCGAGTGACCTTTCCACACGGAGCACACGGTTGCCGTCGACGGCATACCTGATCATTAAACCACTCCGTCCGAACCTCCATACCATCACCGAACGTACGAACACAAATCCCTCCGCGATCATGTACATTGACCCATACTAGTTGGGGCGAACCGTTGGCCGAGCCGATACGATTGGTCTGATGCCCATACGGTCGAATCTGGCCGTTATTTGGACGATCACACGAACGCGTGGATGGCAACGCGATCCGGACACGTCCGTTGTCAGGTTAAGCCGAGTTGTAGAAACGCCCAGCTCTCCAACAAGTCCAGTAGGTCAGAGCTGGCACTACATACAGAAATGAGGTACCTAACCGGCGGGACTATATATATACTTTAAGTACGGAAACGCCGAATATATATAGAGTCCTTAAGTACGAAAACGCCGACTATATATAGAGTCCTTAAGTCCGTAAGCGCTGAATATATATAGAGTCCTTAAGTACGTAAGCTCCGATTATATTTAACCTCCTTAAGTACGGAAGCCCCGAATATATATAGAATCCTTAACTACGAAAACGCCGACTATATATAGAGTCCTTAAGTCCGTAAGCGCCGAATATATATAAAGTCCTTAAGTATGTAAGCGCCGAATATATATAACCTCCTTAAGTACGGAAGCCCCGAATTTATATAACTTCCTTAAGTACAGAACGCGGAACATATCTGGCATTCTTTAGTCTGTAATAGTTGAATATATATAGAGTCCTTAAGTACGTAAGCGCCGAATATATATAACTTCCTTCCCATATGATAAGCTTTTATGTACATAAGCATTTGGAAATATAATAGACATTTACCATGCTCCACAATTAGTACTATAGTGAGCCTGTGATCGAATGTAGGTGTCGGTGGTATAGAAGCTAAGGACGGGACGATGCTGTGGTAGAAACGAACCAGGCTAATGAGTGCCAAGAAATCGGATAATCGGTTTTTTCCGGATAATTCACGGTTTGGTTCCGGTTCGGATATTACGAGGCAGAGAAAGGTTCGGATCGGTTTCGGTTCGGAGCAAGGAGCGTGAAAATCCGATCCGAACCGCTCCATGGAGCACTCTAGTCACCGGACGCACTTTTAAACCGTAGCTCCCTCAAGGGTCTATGGATGTTCCATAAGAGTTAGAACTATCTGTAATAATTCTTTACCCCTATGAGGTTCATACTCGTTACTAATAATTATCTTATGGATAAATATTAAAAACGTTTGCACCACACTACCATGAGTGTACCTAGAGTCCATATGGATATTCTAGGGTCGTTCTATGTGGGCACAAGTACCTATGGTAGGGCTGGATGTCACCCCGTGACAACACCCATGAGAAAATGTCTCTATTCTTAGAAATAATTAACAATTACAACTATTTCCTTATTATACACATTGTAATTAAGTTCTGCTAGAATGAAGCCTTTTGAATAGTATACTACTGGATGCCAACAACTATCTGGTTCTTTTTGAGATAGAATACTAGCTTTAGCTAGATCAGACGTATTTGTATTAATCATCTTTGGGCACTTTGGGTAATAATGACATAGAATTGGAGTAGTAGTAAAGCTATATTTCAGCTTATCGAAGGCCTGCTGATACTGTTATATCCAATTCCAAGGAACTCCATTGTATATTAGTGTTTGAATTGGTAATGCCAAACTACTGAAGTCTTGAATAAACCAGTAATAGAAATTAATGAAACCAATAAACCTTTGCACTTCTTTGATGTTCCGAGAAGCCTACTATGTGAGGATATCCTAGACTTTCTTCTGATCCATTTGTATCTCTTTTGTACCAACTTTAAATCCTACAAATTTAACTTCAGGAATATGAAAGATATATTTATCTATATTAACATAAAGGTTATTCTCCATTAACTTCTATAGTATCCAATAGATAAGCTAGACATATTCTTCCTCAGTTTAAGTATATATGAGGATATCATTAATGTATACAACTATTCCTCGCTTAATTAGTTCTGAAAGAATATTGTTAACATGTCGATAGAAAACAGATAGCACATTAGTACGCCTAAAAGGTATTACCGTGTATTCATATAGGCCATATCTAGTCTTGAATGCTATTTTCTACTTATCTCCCACTTCTATTATGTGTAGATTAAACCCGAGTTTGAGATCAAGCTTAGAGAAAACCTATGAAGTACCAACTTATTCCATTACAGTAGTCATCAGTGATAGGGGATACTTATCTTTTTTTGTTATGGTATGGAGCCCTCTATAGTCTACAAATATTCTGAGCTTGCTACTTAGTTGTTTGGCAAAGAATATAGGAGTGCTAGCACTGCTTTTGCTTAGTCTTATCTTGCTAGTTCGGAGTATCTCATCAAAGTATTCTTTGAGAAGCTCTAATTCATTAGGGAAGAGGGGGTATAGCTTTCCTGACGGTGGATTCTTTCCTTCTTCCAGCTCAATTGTCATATCTTGAGAACCATGTGAGGGAAGGGCTGATTGTAACTACTTTCTAAAAATTTTTACAAAATCCTTGTACTGAGTTGGCAAACGATCAGCAAGTTCTTACAGATTTTTAGTAGCTATTATTTTCATAACCTTATACACATCTCCATTAGCAAACTTCTGATAATCCCATTCTTCTATTTCAATTAATCTAACATATCAAGCCTGTTCAAAGACTTCATCAAAGTCAGCGAAATCTATAACCTTCTTGATTTCCAATAGTCTTTTTAGTTCAAGTCCAAAAGGAGCTGTAACTTGTAACTTGTCATAGTTCTGTGTAATCCAATCCATCCCCCAAATGAGTGGAAGACTCAGTTCACGGCACGCAACCTCTATTACTAAGTCAAGTTTTTTATTTTGTCCCGATCTTGCATCTAGGACTTCTATCTTCAGGTTCTGAACCTGAACTGTACCAGACCTAATGAGAATCGAGCCATCAGTACTCTTTAATCTCAGTTTTTTCTTTCTCTTAACCCAAGACAGCATCATCTGTCCAATAAAATCCGAATCGAAAATCATAGCCTCTATACCAGTATCAACCAAAGTATTAATAGAAAGATTATGTTTATTTCCTCCATACATCCAAGATAAATTAATAGGAATAAGAAACTTCAATCCTTCCTGCTTTAGTATCTTAGCCCCTAATTTTCCTACCAAAGAGAGATCCGTAATTCTATCTAAAGAAATATCTGGTACTGCCATCTTCTGTAGTCTTTTTTTGAGAGCACTAATAAGAGGAGCCACCTCACTATCAGCTTTTCTTTTTGTCCCTTTTTTTGCGTTTTTGTTTGACAATAAAAGAGAAGAAAAAGCAGAAGAAGATAAATTACAAGAAACAGAACTAATTAAAATAGAGTCAATATCCATAGGTTCCTCCTCATATTCCTTCTTCCAACTACCAACAGAAATGCCTTTCTTAACTATGTAAATAGAAAACCAATCCTGTGAGACTATCTGATTTAATATATTAGATAGCCTATACTCCTAATATTCTAAGTTTTCTCTATAATCCAACTTATCCTCACTAATAATATACCGAAACTGAACCTCAAGTGGCGCTACTATAGCCACTTCTGCAGACACTATCACCACTTTCTTCATTTCCTCCTTTGCTTTACCCTTCCCTTTATTCTCTACCAATGGTTTCTAACCTACAGTATAGTTCTTTATTATGTGCTCTTTATTTCTACACTTAATACACTGACCATTCTTCCTCTGAACCTAGCACCTCGAGTAAGTAACCTTATCTTTGCCTGGTTCTTTGTTTTTTTTGGTGGAGGAAGTGTTGAACTACGTTTTCAACTTAGTTTCATACTTCTTGGTCTTCTGCTTCAGCTTGGTGATCCGATCCTTAAGATTATCAAATTTCTTCTCAGTAGTTTTAGGTGTCTGGGTTACATCCTTCTTTATCCCAGCTGTTTGCTTCTTTAACCTATATAGATTTTGCATATGTACCTCTGTTCCTTTCTCATATTCTATCTAAGACCGAGCATTTACAATAGCTTGAAAGCATATTTCCAAGCTAGCTGGTACCTTATCAAGAACGTCCTTATCTGTACTGACTCGGATCATGTACACTCGCGTCTCAGGTTGAATCATGCTAATTAGGTGCTCCCAGAGCTATTCACATAATAGTTCTACTACCAACTAATGAACCCTAACTCTAGCAATGAAATCATTTGTCAACTCTCCTTTCTTTTGGTATTCTTTTAGCAAAGAAACCTTTACATCTCTTTTTTCATATTAATTCTAGTGGGTATTAATAAATTCCTGCTTGAAAGTATTAAAGGTATCCCACTCAATCACTTCTGACTTTGAATCTGGAGTTTGCTTATGCTAGTTAGTACAATACCATGTACTCGACCCCTCTGTTAGTAGATCTGCTATAAATAAGATTTTGTCATTATGGGTTTAATAAGTTTGGAGCATGCGAATAAAGGTATAGTTAACCTTCATTAGGAATTCTCTAAGCTTACTTAATGTACTATTGAACTTAGATAGGAGTGGAAGGTTTCGAAGTTCTTTCTGCTCCATAGGTGTGTATTATAGAGGAGGTACTGGTAGTAGAACTGGTGGTGGAACTGGAGGTGGGACCAGAGGTATAGGTGGTGGGAGTGGAGGAGGTATCAATCCCTAAATACCTGGAATAATGAACTCCAGGTCTTTAGGATTAATAGATCGAGTTCTTTTGACAGATCGAGGTGGTTGTTGTTGTAGGTTCTTAATTTTTGGCTTATTTATCATGACACTATGGGAAAGTTCTTCCATTGATTCTTTATTACATTCACAGCTTCCAATTCGATCTTCCTGTTCTTAATTAATTGCCCTCTGCACTCACATATTTAGACCTGTTATATCAGGTTTGATTGTCATAGTATCAAACTCAAGTTTAGCTATATCAATTATAATCTCAGTATCCTCCTTGAGTTTTTTTATGAGATCCTTCTATTGATTTTCCAAGGCAGCACTTATTATTACTATTAGGTATTTAACTATATATTTCTGACCATCTAATTGTTCCTTTAATACTACTACTTCTTCTGTTACTTGCTGTCATAACAGTTTTAGATCTTCGTAAGTAGCTTTTGCTCCCTCAAAAACAATCTCATAAGCCTCTTGCTGGTCTTTAAGGAGACTAGCTTGTGCTCCTAATCCTCTAGTTAGCTCGGTAATCTTGCCTCTTTGGCAATCAAACTCTATTGTCCCATCTTGAATTATTCTAGCTAATAATTCTTTATATTGTTCTTATGTTATATATGGAAACCGGCTTGTCCTGGTAGGTTATAGTAGGACTCGATGCCTGGTAGATATGGTACTAGGTACTTGTAGTAGTGGTCTCTATGAGGGTAATCCGAATTATTGGATTATTCCCATGGGGAATGCTTCCAATTTATTGGATGAATACATAAGATTTTATAGTCCAGAGGATTGTATTCTTATGGACAGAATATCCTCTATAGGCTGATCTATTAGATCCTTCTCTGTATCTATATCTGAAGGAGGTATATTCTGGGATCTTTCAGTTATTGCTTATAGGGTCACTACGGGGAATGTAATTCCCTGGTAGGGCTAGCAAGGCCTTCTTGGTATCAGTAGATTAGATATGTTAATTCGAGTATGTTATTCAAAAAGTAAAACCAGAATCACTTATCTGTAAAGTAATGTCATGGGGGCTCTATTGTTACTTATAGTACTCTTGCAACTATAAACAGGACGGCCATACTTATGCTGCCACAATGATACCTATTCGGCAACACAGAATAGAATTCTATACATCAGTAACGATATCAGTTTGTCTTTGTGGCGTCCGACGCCGCTAATGACCTAAAGACAAACTGACAGTTAACGGTGGCCTGCGGACGTTGGTTGTCGCCCTGGCACCTCTCTGTATCAGTCCACGCCGTCATGCCAATGCCCTACCATCTACGTCCCGGCGCGACCGCCTATGGGTGTCCGCCGCGATGCTTTACTCCAGAGTCTGCGCCAGGGCTCTGCGTCCGGATGGTGGGCGTCCCACGCCCCCTACGCCAGTAAACGGATTATGATAGTTATGGACACGAACCCGGTACTGCTCGCGCCATGGCGCTGTACCCTAAAGCTCTGCGCCCTGATGTCCTGCGTTATGTGTCAGCGTCGTGGGCACGTACCTTATGTATCCACGCCCTCAAGTTAAAGCTCCAATGCTCCAGGTGCTATAAGGGTGCCGGTACGCCCTAGCACAAGTTTACAGGTAAAACACTAGGTTCATTTAGGTAATAGCAGCCAGGAAAATGCACTGAGGTAGAAGCTATACATTCATTACAAGAACTATGTACCTTTAAGTTTCTATATACACGGCTGAACTTCCAATAAACTATTCCCTCTTGGATCCCGTAGAACTCTATGCTGCACATATGCCTCCCAAAATCCCAGCTGCGCATATGCCTCCCAAAATCCCAGCAGTTCCCTGATCTGAGCCCTGTCACTATTAGCCATGGAACACTGATATATTTGGCACAGAACACGAATATTGCCAGACTGTACCCATCTGAGGCTACCCAATAGCTGGCTGATGTAGTCAGACGCTGCCGAAAGCAACGCCTAGTACTAGAGCTATTAGCTATGCGTTCCCATAGTGTCCGTAGATTTTCTGACAAGTTCACGTACCTAGCTATGTCTGCCCATATACATGGGAGATATCTAGGGAGTGCACTTGGGGAGTCCTAAGAGCAATTAGCTATCGCTTTCACATAGAGTTCGCTAGTTTTCTGGCGAGTTCACGTACCTAGCAATGCCTGCGTCTGCCTGCGCATATAGTTGTGGATATCTGGGGAGTGCACTTGCAGAGTTCTGAGAGAAATTAGCTATGCCTTCATATACAGTTCGCTCGTTTTCTGGGGAGTTCACGTACCTAGCTATGCCTGTGTCTGTGCACTGGGGGTAACTGCACTTACGGAGTCCTGAGAGAAATTAGCTATGCCTTCACATACAGTTCGCTCGTTTTCTGGCGAGTTCACATACCTAGCTATGCCTGTGTCTGTGCACTGGGGGTAACTGCACTTGCGAAGTACTAAGAGCAATTAGCTATGCCTTCACATAGAGTTCGCTAGATTTCTGACCAGTTCACGTACCTAGCTACGCCTGTGTGTGCACATATACATTGGCGATATCTCGGGAGTGCACTTGCGGAGTACTAAGAGCAATTAGCTATGCCTTCACATAGAGTTCGCTAGATTTCAGGCGAGTTCACGTACCTAGCTACGCCTGTGTGTGCGCGCGGAGTACTAAGAGCAATTAGCTATGCCTTCACACAGAGTTCGCTGGTTTTCTGGCCAGTTCACGTACCTAGCTACGCCTGTGTCTGCGCATATACATTGGTGATATCTCGGGAGTGCACTTGCAGAGTACTAAGAGCAATTAGCTATGCCTTCACATAGAGTTCGCTAGATTTCTGGCGAGTTCACGTACCTAGCTACGCCTTGTGTGCTATACTTGTAATCTTGATGCACTTGCGGAGTACTAAGAGCAATTAGCTATGCCTTCACACAGAGTTCGCTGGATTTCTGGCCAGTTCACGTACCTAGCTACGCCTGTGTGTGCGCATATACATTGGTGATATCTCGGGAGTGCACTTGCGGAGTCCTAAGAGCAATTAGCTATGCCTTCACATAGAGTTCGCGGTTTTCTGGCGAGTTCACGTACCTAGCTACGCCTGTGTCTGCGCATATACATTGGTGATATCTCAGAAGTGCACTTGCGGAGTCCTAAGAGCAATTAGCTATGCCTTCACATAGGGTTCGCTGGATTTCTGGCGAGTTCACGTACCTAGAGTGCACTTGTGGAGTCCTAAGAGCAATTAGCTATGCCTTCACATAGGGTTCGCGGGTTTTCTGGCGAGTTCACGTATCTAGCTACGACTGTGTCTGCGCATATACATTGGTGATATCTCGGGAGTACACTTGCGGAGTCCTAAGAGCAATTAGCTATGCCTTCACACAGGGTTCGTTGGTTTTCTGCCGAGTTCACGTACCTTGCTATGTTTGCACATATAGATGGGGGATAACTCCCGAGTGCACTGGGGAGTAGCGCTGCCTCCTAGTCTGGCTTGCTGCCACCGACCTGGCTGTTTGAGGTGTGGGTAATACATGTGAAAAGAGGGGGCGCACATGCTCTCGTGTTTTGTTGGTTCACGCGCTCCGGAAATATGTGTTGGTTCACGCAGCCCCGGAAATATGTGTCGGTTGACACGGCCGGGAAATATGTGTGATTGGTTCGAAGGCAGCCTCGCACACACTAGTGTGACAGATCAGCATGCCGTCCTGCATGCATGTTTTAGGCCACATATGCCCACCAGCCGTGAGATTACCGAAATGGGTAATAAGGTATGGACTTATGGCGGGCTTGTTCGTATACACTTGCTTGTGCGAGAAAGTTATGCTTTTCGAGGCTTCTTCATATATCTGCGAGAAACTCATGCTTTTCAAGGATTTTTGATATATATGCGCCAAACTCATGCTTTCGAGGCTTAGTGATATATATGCGCCAAACTCATGCTTTCGAGGCTTAGTGATATATATGCGAGAAAGTCATGCTTTTTGAGGCTTTTTGATATATCTGCGCCAAACCCATGCTTTCGAGGCTTAGTGATATATATGCGAGAAAGTTATGCTTTTCGAGGCTACTTCATATATATGCGAGAAACTCATGCTTTTCTAGTCTTCTTTATATATATGCGAGTAACTCATACTTTTCGAGGCTTCTTCATATATATGCAAGAAAGTCCTGCTTTTCGAGGCTTCTTCATATATATGTGAGAAACTCATGCTTTTCGAGGATTTTTGATATATATGCACCAAACTCATGCTTTCTAGAATTAGTGATATATATATGCGAGAAAGTCATGCTTTTTGAGGCTTTTTGATATATATGCGCCAAACTCATGCTTTCGAGGCTTAGTGATATATATGCGAGAAAGTAATGCTTTTCGAGGCTTCTTCATATATATGCCAGAAAGTCATGCTTTCGAGGCTTTTTGATATATATATGAGAGAAAGTCATGCTTTTGGAGGCTTCTTCATATATAAGCGAGAAACTCATGCTTTTCGAGGCTGCTCCTGGGACTGATTTCCGGAGCTCCTTAGCCTGGGAGGGCCTTGTGCAAGCCAATAAGTTTTACGTCAGCCACGACATATGCATACATGAGCCTCAAAAGCATGACTTTCTCGCATATATATGAAGAAGCCTCGAAAAGCATGAGTTTCTCGCTCGCGAGTGCACTGGGGAGTCCTAACCTCAGCGCTGCCTGCCGCCTAGTCTAGCTGTTTGAGGTGTGTGTAATATATGTGAAAAGAGGGGGGCGCATGTGCTTTCGTGTTTTGTTGGTTCACGTAGCCCAGCAAAATATTTGTCGGTTAACGCGGCCGGGAAATATGTGTGATTGGTTCGAATGCAGCCTCGCGCACACTGGTGTGAGAGATCAGCACGCCATCCCTGCATGCATGTTTCAGGCCACATATGCCCGCCAGCCGTGAGATTACCGAAGTGGGTAGTAAGGTATAAATGATGAGCACTCATGGCGGGCTTGTTCGTATACACTTGTTTGTGTGAGAAACTCATGCTTTTCGAGGCTTCTTCATATATATGCGAGAAAGTCATGCTTTTGAGGCTCATGTATGCATATGTCGTGGCTGACATAAAACTTATTGGCTTGCACAAGGCCCCCCCAGGCTAAGGAGCTCCGGAAATCAGTGCCAGGAGCAGCCTCGAAAAGCATGAGTTTCTCGCTTATATATGAAGAAGCCTTGAAAAGCATGAGTTACTCGCATATATATGAAGAAGCCTCGAAAAGCATGACTTTCTCTCATATATATATCACTAAGCCTCGCAAGCATGAGTTTGGCGAATATATATCAAAAAGCCTCGAAAGAATGACTTTCTGGCATATATATGAAGAAGCCTCTTCTTCGGAGCTTTTCGTACTGAAAGAGCGTATATATATAGTTTTTCGGAGCTTTTCGTACTCAAAGAGCCTCTTCGGAGCTTTTCGTACTGAATGAGCGTATATATAGTTTTTCGGAGCTTTCGTACTGAAAGAGCGTATATATACTTCTTCGGAGCTTTCGTACTGAAAGAGCGTATATATATAGTTTTTCGGAGCTTTCGTACTCAAAGAGCGTATATATAGTTTTTCGGAGCTTTTCGTACTCAAAGACCTCTTCGGAGCTTTTCGTACTGAATGAGCGTATATATAGTTTTTCGGAGCTTTTCGTACTGAAAGAGCGTATGTATACTTCTTCGGAGCTTTTCGTACTGAAAGAGCGTATATATACTTCTTCGGAGCTTTCGTACTGAAAGAGCGTATATATACTTCTTCGGAGCTTTCGTACTGAAAGAGCGTATATATACTTCTTCGGAGCTTTCGTATTGAAAGAGCGCGAAGAAGTATATATACGCTCTTTGAGTACGAAAGCTCCGAAGAAGTATATATACGCTCTTTCAGTACGAAAAGCTCCGAAGAAGTATACATACGCTCTTTCAGTACGAAAAGCTCCGAAAAACTATATATACGCTCATTCAGTACGAAAAGCTCCGAAGAGGCTCTTTTAGTACGACAGTCAGCTCCGCCGGACGTTTATATACGCTAACCAAGTTTGCGTACGGAACGTTTGTGACGACACTGTATAGTTTTACGGCAGGATTTACGTACGAAAGCTCCGGTGTTACGTAACACTCTATATTATACGCTCTTTCAGTACGAAAGCTCCGAAAAACTATATTATACGCTGTTTGTACGAAAAGCTCCGAAGAAGTATATATACGCTCTTTCAGTACGAAAAGCTCCGAAAAACTATATATACGCTCTTTGAGTACGAAAGCTCCGAAAAACTATATATACGCTCTTTGAGTACGAAAGCTCCGAATATATATACGCTCTTTCAGTACGAAAAGCTCCGAAGAAGTATATATACGCTCTTTCAGTAC
>ML121540.1:996364-1012173 GCA_003788615.2 Terfezia boudieri ATCC MYA-4762
GATCTATAACTATTCCGCAACACAGAATAATATCCTATAGCAGTAAAGTTCAATTCCACAATAGTCCCTCACGAAAGATCTTATTTCGCAACACAAAATAAATCCGATATCGCTTGAACGTAAAGTTAACTTAGACTTAGAACTTTGTAGGCTTCGTGTACTCGAGGTGCTCTTGCTTTCGAATACTCTTGATGGTAGAATCAAATTCAACCGGGAACTACTAGCACTATTTATAACGCGCGGTGGTTGTAGATATTCTTTGATAAAATATTTTGAGGACGTGCATCCTACTTGTCACTTTCGAATTAATTAATTCTAAGTGTTATGCTGTCCACACCTTTTATTAACGCAGGTGCTATCTGCGCCCGTTGTCACAGGTTACTAACCTAAACAATGAGTATTATCCTATGTCTACATATACACTAAAACTTCGCTTAAAGCTCTCTAGCCCTATTAACGAATACCCAGCCGAAACAACTAAACTCATCTTCCGATATCCTACCAAAACCGACGATGCCATTAAGTTATTCCTTAACAGTATCATAGGGTCATTTATTTGAGCTTCCGGCAGTATTCACTTAGTAGGGTCTAGTGTCCATTGAAAATTTCTTTTCAACTGCACATAACTCTATGAATAGAGAACCGTGGGTCACAAACAAACTATCATTGGTAAGCTCTTATCGCAATGAAGATTATAGAATCTTAGTTCATCTCGATACCTAACTTATTCACAGAGTTATTACCAATAGTAGGTAACCCTCCTCCTGGGCTTATTACACCTTATTAAAAGGCTAATAACTCCATGAGTTTTACTCCAATCATAAAAAGGATTTCAGAAATGGAATCAGGGCGTCGAGTAGGCCTAGATAGAACCTTGAAAATATAAATTCGGAGAACTTTTTATTCTCGCCCTATCTTTGGCCCACTCCCCAAGTCGCTTCCCTTATAGTGTCACCGGACGCACTTTGGTCTAAAGTACGCCCTCGTGGCTTCATTTTTTTATTTATTTTTACCGAATTATTTTCCTGCAGTTCAGGGTAATAATTCAGGTTTCAGGGTAACGCCAAGAGTTCAGGGTAATAGCTTCCAGCTAGTAGTATATATACATATAGTATATATTGATCTGGGTATAACTATAGAACCGTTATTCGGATTGTTCTGAAACTTAAACCGTAGCTCCCTCAAGGGTCTATGGACGTTCCATAAAAGTTAAAACTATCTGTGATAATTCTTTACTCCTCCGAGGTTCATACTCGTTACTAATAATTATCCTATAGATAAATATTAGAAACATCTGCACCACACTACTATGAGTGTACCTAGAGTCCGCATGGATATTCTAGGGTCATTCTATGTGGGCACAAGTACCTATGGTAGGGCTGGATGTCACCCCGTGACAGGTATGAAAAGAATCGTTGGAGGACACAGGGTTATACTAACAATGTGAGTATGGACCTATACTAGGCTACTGTAACAATGGAAGCTTTTCCCCATGAGCCTTCAGGATAACTTGCTGAATATGATATGGGGTGAGATTATGAAACAAAGCCAGAAGGTAGGCCGATGCCTGAATTGGGAGCAGTAGAATATATATGATATGGATGAGGAGAAGATGGGGGTGTACGGGGCATAATGAGGTATGGATCTTAAGAAGGCAGAGGAGAATAACTTGATCTCGGTAGTATTTGATAAGACAGTCAATGCGACAGGGAAAAATCTAGACTATAATGGGCAATAGGGGACCAGGATCAAAGCTTTGTTAGATCATCATGATATGTATAGTAAGTCAGAGAGGAGGGATGCAGATGGGGAGGAGGATCTATATATAGAGAATAGGGTACTAGGGCAGACAGAGAGGGTAAGGGATGAGGAGGAGAATGAAGACGATGATGAAGAGGTGGAAGGGGATGCTGAGGAGATGGAAGTATTAAAAAATGCGTTCTACAAATACTCTCTCTTACACCACAAATTATATAAACCTATATTAGTCATTCCTAATTATATTCCACTAAATGTCAAATCATATGCTAAAATACTTACATAAATTAAGTATTTTCAGATGTTCTTCATAACCTTAATATTATTGTTAGTAAAGTTATTAACTTTATTTTAGCTCTATTACACATGTTTACAATATATGTCAAACTATATTTTTGAGTTATACTTTTTGTTATAGTTTATTATTACCAACAACTCAAACTTGTTGAGTATGTTGTAATCATGTTGTATATGCATTTAGTACGTTCTGACAGGCACTATAGTCTACTAGAATCATGTATATATAGGAGGGGATTCCTCCTACCTTGAGAGGATCATCAGCTCATACTTCAATCTCATTCACATATACATTCCTCAATTCTATGCTCTATAGCTCTACCAGAACGTCCTCAATACACCTATTAGATTCGTTCTTCCTTTTCTCCTTTATTGGATACTTGGTTGAATCCTGCTGCCTGTTGTCTACAGTATATTCTCATATACCTGTATTTCAACAGGTTATGAGCCCAGATTGCTCAACCTCAACCACAACACTTGAACGCATCTAAATGGCTCAATCACAGTCACCAGATATCCTTAATCTGGTCGAACAACAACAAGCACCAGTTCCTCCTATTACCTTCAAAATCCCCAAAGATTTTCATCAAGCTGCAGTCAAAATCGATAATATTGATCCCCTAGTTGGTCAATCCAACTATGAGGATTGGGCTGATACTATGAAGATGGCATTCCGTGGATTAGGAACCTCTACCATAGTTATTGATGGCGTGAAACCCTCTGAAAATGCGTCCGTTAAAGAAAAAGATGTATTTACAACTCTTTCTCAATCTGCTCTTTTGATCTTAATGTAGGTTTTGAGTAAACCCATACTCAAAAAGGTTGCTAAATACGATACTTCTCATGCCATTTGGAAGCACCTACACGATACCTACTATGTTGATAATACCTTCAGTTATATTCAACAATGGAATAACTTCACTCCTATTGCTTCCAAATATGATTCTACAAAACCAATTCAAGAATTTATTGATCCCTATGAAACTGAATGGGAACGCCTGTATCAGCAAAGTACCTCAGGCCCTGCCAATACCTATCGACAAGCTCTTCATACCTTCTTAGGATTTGATGAAGCAAAACGAGACTTCTTACTATCAACACTCATCAAGCATCATCCAAACCCAGTTAATAATCTATCAACTAAAGACAATCTATCTTATGCAGAATTAAAGTCAAGACTCTATAGTCTCTCTGCTAACCATCAATTGGTTAATACAACAGATAGTGCATTAACAACAACTAAAACTCCAGCGTCTAAAAAACGCAAAAGAAGTACCAATTCTAATACAAAAGAGTCTACTGCAACTGTTAAATCAGCTAAGTGGTGTACTTATTGCAAGAAACATAATAAGACTCCATTTGAAGATCATAATTGGACTGAATATAGACGTTTCAAGAAGGATCAAGAGGCTAAGAAACAATAGCCAACATAAGAATCTGCACATATAACTGTAGATTATGCCTATGCAAGTGTTAGTTCTTCCTCTCTCTTAGTCTGGAAATTTGATTCTGGAGCAAGTTCTTATATGATATATGATATAGGACAATTTGACACAATCAAACCACATTATAGAACTATAGAAATAGGAGATAAAAGTATCCTATTAGCAGAAGGGATTGGCACAGTTCGTTTGAATTGTTTGCTTCCTAATGGCTCAGTTAATCCAATTGCACTTAAAAATGTCTTATATGTCCCAACTCTTTGTCATAACTTGTTTTCATGGAATTCAGTTCATTCTAAAGGCTGTATATAGGAAGGAAGTAGAGATTATAGTTACTTGTATACAAAGAATAGAAATCTAGTTCTTATTACAAAGTTCCATAATAATCTTCCACATATTATTGAAGTACTAAAACCAGTTGAAACTTCATATATAGTACTTCAAAATACATTTCAACAATGGCATAATGCTTTAGGACATCCATCAAAAATCGATCCAATAGTTTACCATGACGGATATATTATACCTCCTATTCCTCCTCAATTTGAATGCACAACTTGTATTCAAGAAAAATCAACACACAAAGTACCAACAACTTATAGATCACATGCAATAAGACCTTTCGAAATTATCTATAGTGACTTAGGTGGTATTGCATCTGTTCCTTCCTATGGAAATACACGCTATTATATCACTTTTATTGATGATTTTATATGAATGGTTTGGGTTTATTTCCTAAAAACCAAAGACCAAGCAACAACAGAAATTAATACATTTGTTAATATGATTGAATACCAATTTTCCACTACAATTGTTTGCTTTAAAACTGATAATGGTGGAGAATACATCAGTCATAAGACATAAAGCTTTTGGAACTAGAAAGGAATTCTATATGAACCTATACCACTATATAACCATAAATCGAATGATATAGCAGAATGCTATAATCGAACAATTCAAACCATAATGCGAGCTATGTTAATCAATCTCGATAAACGCTTATGGGCTAAAGCATATGCTACAGCAGTTTACCTTCAAAATCGACTTCCTGACTCATTTCTGAATGGAATAACATCCTATGAAGTATTATATCATTCTAAACCAGAGATTTCATATCTTCATCCTTTTGGTTCATCATGTTATGTTCACATACCTAAAGAAAAGCATCCTGCAGGCTCCAAGTTATATCCACATGCAGAATTGGCAATATTCGTTGGTTATATACCTACTCCATTAATCTTCAAGATTTAAAACTCCAACAAACATATCTATACAATATCTGCTAAAGAGTGTCATTTTATGTCTCCAGAATGGTATTCAATCCACACAACCGATTCGATTATACCAAACCCACAACTTGTTAGTCTTGATATTGAAAATACAGGTCAAAACTTGAGGTTAACTTCTGAGTCAACATCAAATTTCGAAATTAATATACCTCCTCTACCATAAAACGCACAAGAATATGGACAAATCCAACCAGAACAAGTTCTTGAACCTATAATACCACAAGTACCGATAAGACCACAACATCAAAGATACCCTTTTTAGGAAATTGTTCAACTTCCTGATACAAGTGATGAAGGTATATTAGCTTCAGCTCTCTTGACAACTGAAGAATACGAACTACGAACATACAAACAAGCAACAACATGTCCTGAATTACCTCGTTGGTTTCAAACAATGCAAGAAGAGCTTGAAAATGTGAAAGAACAAAATGTTTGGACTATCACTCCAATACCTCCAAATCGAAATATTGTTGGTTGCAAATAGATATGTAAGATTAAACGAGATGCTTCAGGTAATCCTTTATAATATAAAGCACGTTTAGTTGCTCTAGGTTACTCTCAACAACCAGGAATGGATTTCGATGAAGTATTTTCTCCAGTTGTACGATATGACTCGTTATGACTTCCAATTGCTCTCTCTTTGCATTACAATTGGATTATAGATCAACTCGATATCAAAGTAGCATTTCTATATAGATATCTAAAAGAAGAAATCTTTATGAAATTACCATAAGGATACGAACAAGGTAGATATTGCGCACGCCTAAATCAATCTATATATGGTCTTAAACAATCTCCAAAGGCCTGGTATGATCGACTTACCTCATATTTACTTCCATTAGGCTTTACTTTTTCATCTTTTGATCCCTGTATCCTTATCAATTTAAAAGATCAAATCTTTATTGCTATTTATGTTAATGATATGACCTTCTTTGGTCTACCTTCCTCTACTCGAATTGCTCTTAAAAAAGCCTTGAAATCTGAATTTCAGCTTATAGAGCTTGGAAACCTACATTGGCTATTAAGTATCCAAATGGAATACTATCCTCATCAGGAAAGAAATTTTGGTGTCCGGACGCCCTGCAGAGGTGCCCGAGCGCCACTGCTTTTTCCTCTGCCTCCCGTGGCACCCAAGGCATCCTGTACCTAGTACATTCTGTCCTTCTGCCTCCCATGGCGCCCAGGGCGTCCTGTACCTATTGCATTCTGGCCTTCTGCCTTCCGTGGCGCCTAGGGCGTACCTCTCTGACCTTCAGCCTTCCAGGGCATCCTGAACGTACTTATCTAACCCCTTGCATCGGGAATGTGCAACTCCTCTGTAGCTTCTACGAGAGTCTGATCGAGACTAACTCCTCTGCCTCCAGGCATGTCATTCCTTAATCTTCCATGCGCCGGGCACCAGGTGTCTAAATCCTCTGCCTCTGGGTGCCAGGTGTAGTGTGCTCTACTAATACAACCCAACTCGGGAATACCCAGTATTAAACCCCGCCTATTACGGCTTCCTTGGATCTCGAACCATGCATAGTACTTTAGTCCAGAACGGATAGTCTTTAGCTTCCCTACAATAGGGCCCTGCTACGCATAATCAAGCATAGTACCTATGGTTGTGATCACTCTGGCAAACAAGTATAGTAAATATTTATAGTATTCCAATTGTTTATATACATACAAGCTTGTTAACCAAACTACAGGATTATAACTGAACCTTCACCGACCTCCCTATAACGCTGGCCAAATGAAGCACTCATTCCTTAACCAAGCATGACAGGTATAAGCTAACGATGCTTACACGTCCACCACCTTGATCCTGGCAATTACGGGCCCATTGCAAGTTGCAACCATCGCCTTGATAATCTTGCAAGACAGGTCAGTTATGCGTGCTCACAATTGGCTAGTGCAACACGCTCACCTCTATCAATTGAACTTGCTCCGTCACTTACCTAGGAGATAAGTTAGCAGTGCATGCACTTATTAGAAGCCTGGAAATGCTCTCACCTAGTGTGCACATATCTGTGGCATGGCAGTGTTGACGTTGGAGATATAGCAACGTCCATGTTGATGTATGGCAGTTCTTATATTAATCACTTGGATAATTCTACAAGATAGGTTAGTTATGCGTGCTAACATTTGGCCAGTGCAATACGCTCACCTCTATCAATTGAACTTGATCCGTCGCTTACCTAGGAGATACATTAGCAGTGCGTGCACTTATTGGAAGCCTGGAAATGCTCTCACCTAGCGTGCACATATCTGTAGCATGGTAGCATCGACATTGGAGATATGGTAGCGTCGACGTTGGAGATATAGTAGCGTAGCCTTTGGAAATATGGCAGCGTCGAGGTTGGAGATATAGCAGCAGAGCCGTTGGAAATATGGCAGCGTCAACATTGGAAATATAGTAGGGTCTACATTGGAGATATGGCAGCATCGATGTTGAAGATATGGCAGCGTAGCTGTTGGAGATATGGCAGCGTCAATGTTGATGTATGGCAGTTCTTATATTAATTACTTGGTTAATTCTGCAAGATAGGTTAGTTATACATGCTAACATTTGGTCAGCCAAACACTCTCACCTGCATCAAGTTAACTTACTCAGTCGCTTCCCGTACACTGGGAGATACGTTAGCTATGTGTGCTCTGGTGGGAAGCCTGGCAATGCTCTCACCTAGCCTGTGCATATCGGACGCATGGCAGCGTCGATGTTGATGTATAGCAGTTCTTATATCAATCACTTAGATAATTCTGCAAGATAGGTTAGTTATACGATGCTCCCATTTGGTCAGCGCAATGCTCACACCTGCATCAAGTAAACTTGCTCGGTCGCTTACTGCCCACTGGGAGAAACGTCAGCTATGCGTGCACTTATGGCAAGCCTGGCAATGCTTAATCGGAGGCATTGCTGTGTCGACGCGGGAGGCATTGTTGTATCGACGTGGGAGGCATTGCTGTGTCGACGCGGGAGGCATTGCTGTGTCGACTCAGGAGGCATTGCTGTGTCGATGCGGGAGGCATTGTTGTGTCGACGCAAGAGGCATTGCTGTGTCGATGCGGGAGGCATTGGTATGTCGACGCAGGATCTGTGTCGATGCGGCTGTATGTTGAGGAAGTGTCGGTATTAGAGATATGGCTTAAAGTGATTACTTGGTTGTTTCTGTTAGAGAAGTCAGTTATATATGCTCACATTTGGTCAGGGCAACAATGCTCTCACCTGTATCAATTGAACTTGGTCGGTCGTTTAACAAACACTGTAGATAGGTCAGCTATGCGTGCAAATATTGTAGGCCTAGCAATACTCTCACTTCATGAGTTTCCTTGACTTGTGTTGTAGGCAACGCCCTTGAGGTTGAGATGTGTGCCAGTGGAAGCTGCCGCAGCAATTGGGATGGCAGGGAAATTAGGGGTACGCTAGTACACCTGACTAGGTGTGATGAACCACGCTTGGCAGCCCTTGCAGCCGCGTGCTCAGCAATGCCAACTTAGAATGGCAATACATACATGTGATATGCATGTGCAGGCCATAGTCACCTTCAACTCATCCCTCCGAAGGCTAGCATATTTACCTGGCCCGTGGTAGGTACGGAACTCCTCTATCACAAGCTCATGAATGTGCCGCTGGTGTATTGTAGGAATTCATTCTGCGGCTTCTGTAGTTGTATGAATTCATGGCGGCCTCTACATTTGTATGGAATTCATGTATTCGCAGCTTATATATATCGAAGGAATTCATGCATTTGTGGCTTCTATATATCGAAGGAGTTCATGCATTCACGGCTTATATGTATATATGATATGTACAAGGAATTCATGAATTCGCGGCTTATATATATTGAAGGAATTCATGCATTCACGGCTTATATATATCGAAGGAATTCATGCATTCGTGGCTTCTATATATCGAAGGAATTCATGCATTCGCGGCTTATATATATATATGTGATATATACAAGGAATTCATGCATTCCGGCTTCTATATATATATGGAATTCATACATCACGGCTTATATATCATATATGAAGGAATTTATGCATTCGCGGCTTATATATATAGAAGGAATTCATGCATTCGTGGCTTATATATATCGAAGGAATTCATGCATTCGTGGCTTATATATATTGAAGGAATTCATGCATTCGCGGCTTATATATATCGAAGGAATTCATGCATTCGTGGCTTCTATATATCAAGGAATTCATGCATTCGCGGCTTATATATATTCTAGGAATTCATGCATTCGTGGCTTATATATATCGAAGGAATTCATGCATTCGTGGCTTCTATATATCGAAGGAATTCATGCATTCGCGGCTTATATATATTCTAGGAATTCATGCATTCGTGGCTTCTATATATCGAAGGAATTCATGCATTCGAGGCTTATATATATCGAAGGAATTCATGCATTCGTGGCTGATATATATTCTAGGAATTCATGCATTCGTGGCTTCTATATATCGAAGGAATTCATGCATGCTTGCCTGACTAGTGTCCGTGCCAAGAGCACTATCTTGACCCAGATCTGGAAATTTCCTGGGTCTGCCCATCATATGTATGTATGTGGCAAATGCATGAATTCTTCGATATATATAAGCCGCGAATGCATGAATTCCTTTCATATATATATATAAGCCGCGAATGCATGAATTCCTTGAATATATATAAGCCGCGAATGCATGAATTCCTTCGATATATAGAAGCCACGAATGCATGAATTCCTTCGATATATAGAAGCCGCGAATGCATGAATTCCTTCGATATATATAAGCCGCGAATGCATGAATTCCTTCGATATATAGAAGCCACGAATGCATGAATTCCTTCGATATATATAAGCCGCGAATACATGAATTCCATACAAATGTAGAGGCCGCCATGAATTCATACAACTACAGAAGCCGCTGTATGAATTCCTACAATACACCAGCGGCACATTCATGAGCTTATGATGGAGGAGTTCCGTATCTACCACGGGCCAGGTAAATACGCTAGCCTTCGGAGGGATGAGCCGAAGGTGACTATGGCCTGCACACGCATATCACATGCATGTATTGCCATTCTAAGTTGGCATTGCCGAGCACGTAGCTGCAAGGGCTGCCAAGCATGGTTCATCATACCTAGTCAGGTATACTAGCGCACCCCTGATTTCCCTGCCATCCCAATTGCTGCGGCAGCTTCCACTGGTACACATCTCAACCTCAAGGGCGTTGCCCACAATACAAGTCAAGGAAACTCATGTAGTGAGAGTATTGCCAGGCCTACAATATTTGCACGCATAGCTGACCTATCTACAGTGTTTGTTAAATGACCGACCAAGTTCAATTGATACAGGTGAGAGCATTGTTGCCCTGACCAAATGTGAGTATACATAACTGACTTCTCTAACAGAAACAACCAAGTAATTACTTTAAGCCATATCTCTAATACTGACACTTCCTCAACATACAGCCACGTCGATACAGATCCTGTGTCGACACAGCAATGCCTCCCGCGTCGATACAGTAATGCCTCCCACGTCGACACAGCAATGCCTCCCACATTGACACAGCAATGCCTCCCGCGTCGACACAGCAATGCCTCCCGCGTCGACACAGTAATGCCTCCGATTAAGCATTGCCAGGCTTGCCATGAGTGCATGCATAGCTGACGTTTCTCCCAGTGGGTGGTAAGCGACTGAGTAAGTTTACTTGATGCAGGTGGGAGTGTTGCGCTGACCAAATGTGAGTATCGCATAACTAACCTATCTTGCAGAATTATCCAAGCGATTGATATAAGAACTGCCATACATCAACATCGACGCTGCCATGCCTCCGATATGCGCATGCTAGGTGAGAGCATTACCAGGCTTCCTACAAGAGCACGCATAGCTAACGTATCTCCTAGTGTACGGGAAGCGACTGAGCAAGTTAACTTGATGCAGGTGAGAGTATTTGGCTGACCAAATGTTAGCACGCATAACTAACCTATCTTGCAGAATTAACCAAGCGATTAATATAAGAACTGCCATACATCAACATTGATGCTGCCATATCTCCAACAGCTATGCTGCCATATCTCCAACATCGATGCTGCCATATCTCCAATGTTGACCCTACTATATTTACAACATCGACGCTGCCATATTTCCAACGGCTATGCTGCTATATATCCAATGTCAACGCTGCCAGATCTCCAATGTCGATGCTGCCATGCTACAGATATGTGCACGCTAGGTGAGAGCATTTCCAGGCTTCCAATAAGTGTATGCACTGCTAACGTATCTCCTAGGTAAGCGATGGATCAAGTTCAATTGATAGAGGTGAGCGTGTTGCACTGGCCAAATGTTAGCACGCATAACTAACCTATCTTGCAGAATTATCCAAGCGATTAATATAAGAACTGCCATACATCAACATGGATGCTGCCATATCTCCAACGTCGACGCTGTCATGCCACAGATATGTGCACACTAGGTGAGAGCATTTCCAGGCTTCCAATAAGTACACGCACTGCTAACTTATCTCCTAGGTAAGCTACGGAGCAAGTTCAATTGATAGAGGTGAGCATGTTGGACTGGCCAATTGTGAGCATGCATAACTGACCTCTCTTGCAGGATTATCAAGGCGATGATTGAAACTTGCAATGGGCCCATAATTGTCAGGATCAAAGCAGCCGACGTGTAAGCATAGTTAGCATGTCCACGTTCATACCTGCTGTACTTGGTTAAGGAATGAGTACTTCAGTTGGCCAGCGGTATAGGGAAGTCGGCGAAGGTTCAGTTATAATCCTGTAGTTAGGTTAACAAGCTTCTGTAAATATAAACAATTGAAATACAATAGATATTTACAGTACTTATTTGCAGGAGTGATCACAACCGTTAGTATGATTGATTATACGTAGCAACCTCCATTGTAGGGAAGCTAAAGACCACTCGTTCTGGACTGAAGTACTACGCATGGTTCGAGATCTGAGCAAGCCGTAATAGGTGGGGTTAAATACTAGATATTCCCAGGTTGTGTTGCGTTAGTAGGGCAGGATACACTGTTGAAATACAGGTATATGAGAATATACTGTAGACAACAGGCAGCAGGATTCAACCAAGGATCCAATAAAGGAGAAAAGGAAGAACAGATCTAATAGGCGTATTGAGGACGTTCTGGTAGAGCTATAGAGCATAGAATTGAGGAATGTATATGTGAATGAGATTGAAGTATGAGCTAATCATCTTCTCAAGGTAGGGGGAATCCCCTCCTATATATACATGATTCTAGCAGACTATAGAGCCTGTCAGAGCGTACTAAATGCGTATACAATATGATTACAACATACTCAACAAGTTTGAGTTGTTAGCAATAATAAACTATAACAAAAAGTATAACTCAAAAATATAGTTTGACATATGTTGTAAACATGTGTAATAAAGCTAAAATAGAGTTAATAACTTAACTAACAATAACATTAAGGTTATGAAGAACATCTGAAAATACTTAATTTATGTAAGTATTTTAGCACATGATTTGACATGTAGTGGAATGTAATTAGGAATGACTAATATATGTTTATGTGATTTGTGGTGTAAGAGAGAGCGTTTGTAGAACGCATTTTTTAATACCCCTCCTCACTAATCACGACATAGATAGTCAGGTATAAATATTTTAGCAGTCTCATTAAAAACCTTTATATGAAGAAAAAACCTTGTAGGAAAAAAAAATCTTCATATATAGGAAAAGAGTACTGTAATAAATTATTTAGTTCCTAAAACAGCATCCTGCAGTAAGAAAAATTGTGGTCCAGGCATGCCTTTGGTACAAATATCCGCTGGATTAAGTGAGCCAGGAACATGCAGGACTATGATTTTGCCAGTTTCAACAAGATCATGAACATGATAGTATGCAACATCAATGTGCTTACTGCGATCACTTATACGTGGGTTTTCAGTTAGATCAACTGCCCCATCTCCATCTGTGCTAAGTGCAGCAGGAATAGAGGGAAATCCAAGTTCTTTCAGAGCTCTGAGAAGCCATAAGTGCTGTTTAGCTGCTAAAGATAATGCAATGTATTCAGCTTCTACAGTAGAAGTAGAGACACAAGTTTGCTTTCTTGAGCGCCAGCTAATAGTATTCTTAGCTAGTTGAAAGATATTACCTGAAATTGATTTTCTGTCATCTTTATCATTTGCCCAATCTGCATCTGCAAAGCCTGCTAAGGAGAGTTCAGGTTTTCTTGTATAGGTAAGTACCTTATCTCTTGTTCCTTTAATATAATGTAAAATATGTTTTGCAGCTCCCATATGTATAGTGGTAGGCTTTGAGGCATATTGAGATAGTTTTGAAACAGAGAAAGCCAAATCTGGACGTGTTCCAATCACAAGATACATCAATGACCCAATAATCTATTGATATAGGGTAATATCTGTAATGTTATCACCATCTTGGAATTTGCGTAATATAGTATTTGAATCCAAAGGTAGAGTAACAGAGTTGCAAGACATCATGCCAAATCGAGCCAGTATTTTGTCAATGTATGCTCGTTGTAATAAGGAAGCTTATTGTCTTGTATTTTCATATCCTGTATTTTCTATATTTTATTGCATTAAAATTTTTCGAGGCTCAGCTGTGAGGTCACAAATTTACAATCCTTACTGATCACAAACCATTGGTTACATTCCACACTCAAGCACCGTCTAGCCAGAAGCTCAGACGATGGCAAGATTATCTAATAGAATTTGACTGTACTATCCAGCATACTGCAGGAAAAGAAAATTTGATAGCAGATGCTCTATCCAGAAAGTATAAATATCAGGATATTCCCACCATAGAGGACGATTATATCTCCACTAATATCGATCCTCCAAATATTACCTATCCTCCTCATATTTATACCAACGCTATAAGTACTTCTCGGAAAGTTACTCTACAAGAAAAAATCATTATTCCAGAAAAAATGGTTTCCCACGGAGCTATCAACTTTAAGCATGTCGACTGCGACTACAACAAGTGTCGTGGAAGAGTGGAAGTGGCAGGACACCTCTACTCTTGCCCCTACCTCGATGATGAGAACCAGACAGAAACCGAGGACACCGATTATGATATTGTGAAGGATGAGGACTCTTCTTCGGAAGAAGAGGCCCTCACGGAAATTCCAGAACAGATATTTGAAGGGTATGATCGAGTACCCAAACCAGAACGCAAGCCTCTAACAGTTCTTGGACTTAGATTTGTTCCTCTTACAAAAGAACAACTCGAAGAAATATCCAAGGGGAAAGCAAAAGCCGAGACAAGGGCACCAGACATCTCTACCCCAGAAATCGAAATCGAAACAGCATTCAGATTGGATGCTGCTCTCGCCTACTATCTACAACATTGCAAGGAACATTGGTCTTACTGCAAGGACTATTATTGTCCAGCACATGGAAGCTCTCACCAAGTGAAAGTGAGCAATAGATATTTTGATATCACCAAGTGTGCTATTTGCGGAGAAGAGGGACATGGCAGCTTGACCTGTATCTTCTTGGATACAGTTCTTATAAAGAGGAAGGAACACCTCAGGACTATAGTTAAGCAGCTAAGTGACAAACTAGAGTCCAAAGGTGCTATAGTAGTACCCCCTCCACTTCCACCTCAACCTACACCAGTTGAGCTTTTCCAAACCTCCAACGGGGTAATGACCTGCTGCCAACTAGAGGAAGCTCTCAAGAATGCACCAATCGCACCTCAGTAACTGTGGAATCCTCCACAACCTCCAGTAGCGAGCGGCAGCAATGCAATCCAGATCGAAACTGCAGCAGTCACCACTCGTTCCCAAAAGCGAGTAGCAATGGAAGAATGACCAATTCTTATTCCTATGCCGAAATACCGAGGTCCTAGGCAACGCTGTGACTGTTGTAAACTCCTAGGACACAACTCTGCCACTTGTGAGAAGAAGAAGCCTACTATCCATGACTTCAACCATCGTATTGAGCCAACTCTCAACAAGCTCATTGACGACAGGCACATCAGTGATGGATGGGAGGACGACAAGGACTACTATATCATTCAATGGTTGGATCAGGGAGAAGGAATGAAGGCGGCATACCAAGCGTGTATGAAGGTATGTCCAATCTGGAAGGAACACTATGATTCAACAGTGCAGCGGAAGGATCATAGGAAAAGAGACGGATTTTTGTATGTCAAGAACATACAAGGACAATGGAGATTAGTTTTACCTAGTACTTTCAATATCGAAGGTAAGAACTATCTCGAACTAGTGATAAATGAAGCACATGAAGCAGCAGCTCATAGTGGAATCAAAAAAACCATGAGATACCTTATTGACCGATATCAATATCAGTCCTTTGCAGAAGCGGTTAAGGACTACATTAGTAGTTGTGATACTTGTCAACGGACAACGTATTCCAATAGAGCACCTCTTGGGCAGGTAATGCCTTTACATGTACCAGAGAGGCCATGGACAGATATATCAATGGATTTTCTTAAGTTAGCACCTATTTTTACCAAGTGTTCTATTCTGTATCTAAATATTCCTGTTGAAGAAGAGCATATTATTTGTATTTCTTGACTTTGGACGATTGTCAATAGACAATCAGGATTTAAATTTCTTATTCCTACTCCAGACAATTTCACAGCAGAACAGTGTACTGCTACTTTTGAGCCTCATGTAGTCCCAATTATAGGATATCCTTTTTGTATTGTTTTTGATCGAGACATTCTTTTTATGTCAACTCACTTTAAGGATTGGACAAGGAATAAAGGAATCAAATTGGAACCGTCTACTGCGTACCACCCTCGTGCAGACGGACAATCTGAAATCGTTAACAAGGAAATCTTGCAAGTAACAAGAGCATGTAAGATCGAAGGATTTGACTGGCTACAGAAATTACCAGAGATACAGTTGAAACTGAACTCTAGGTATAATGCCACCAGGAAAAATAGTCCTTTCCTTACAATATTAGGATTTAATGCATACCACGGAGTATCGATATTACCATATCCTATCAATGCCTATAAATCAGCAACCGAACGTCATAGTAATACATCTCAAAATCTCTAT